>PVNU02000601.1:0-109749 GCA_003013855.2 Liriodendron chinense | reverse complement strand
AATGTTTCAACAGTGGACGTTTGTGTTCCCGCTGTTTTAGGGTAGTGGCCCACCTGAGTTTTGACTCTACCTCCTTTTTAGAATCATTTCCTTTTTTTTTCTTTAAAAACATAAGGACGTGGTGGATTTATCACGATCTTCATTTGTGGATCCCACACAGCCCCGGCCACAGGAATATCCCACTTAGATAGTGTCACTTGCAATTTGATCCGGACTCAATTACCCCAGCCATACGGTACTTTGACCGGTCTTCTTTGAGGTACTACAACACATGCCTTTTTTACCCACCATCCACCACCACATTGGTAAGTACTACTTAAGATGATTGTCCATGCCACGGCTACACATGCATGTCCACTGGGTGAAATAAAACATATTTATACATAAACAACACTAACCCTTATTTCTATATCTATAACTAAAAAGTCTGGTAATTAGTACGTTGGTAGCGGGGACTGCCACCATTCAACCCTAACCCAAAAAAACAAAAAAAAAACTATACTAAACCTGTGCATCAGTCATAGATCCTAGTATAAGACAACAGCATAGTCACGATTAGTATTTGATACTCATTCAACGATAGAGCACCATCAGCTGGAAGGCCATTACGACAATGACAACACCGAACACAAACAACAATACCGATTCATAATTCGACTGGTGACTGGAAGAATCAAGCAGGGGAGTCGAGTCAAATGTCCCTACGAAATGAACTTCGTCGTAGCCCATGCTAGCCTATTGTTCAACATAATGTGGAACGGGAACGTTTTCGTTCAGCGGTGGCTGTGATTCTTTGAAGATACCGTTGAATGCATTCCATGCGCTGATAGCCTTACTCGCATCCTTGTAAGACTTGAACCGGGCATTACGAAAGCCATCCACTTGGGCTTGACATTCCTCCCAAGAATAAAATACTCTACGTTGTCTCCCATGGAATATGACATATACTTTGTTGCCCATCTGTAAAAAAAAATATATATATATTATTATTATTAGCTAATGGCATTTTAAATACGAAGAACATTGAAATAAGAATGCTTTATTTCGTACGAAAGTGAAAGTCGGTACAGTTAATTAACTTGACAACTTATTCTCGACAGTTATAATTAAAGTGAAGAAGCCACATACCTGATCACAGTAACGAATCATCTAATAAACTAACCGCTACATAAGGATTCGCCACTTCGTACGAATAAAATAAATTGAAGCAGCTATTTAAACTCTATCATTCGATTGGTAATTTAAACGTTCACAAATAATTCTTACGCATAATCAACCACCACAACATATATGTGCATTCCTGTGTAGTTATGTAGGCGTGGATGTTTGTAAAAAAATATATAAAAAAATATACATCCAAGTTGTTTTTCTAATTGAATAAAAGCATTTGTAAGCATCAAAAAAAAAAAAAAATTCATAGTCTCATTGCTTTCGATTCAACATCGACTTTTTCCTTCCTTAACAACTGTCGAAAATTGGATTCAATAGCATAGAGGAGCATCCCTACAAACTCTAATTTTCTTTCTTTAGAAAAATTAAGAAAAGCAATGTCATATGACTTTTTCTTAGAAAGTAACTTTATTGTCCTCAACACGTCAACTGACGTAGTCTTTCCAACTCCTCCAACGCTGGAATGGATATAATACATCCGACCAAATCTTTACCTTTACCGATCATTATGACTATGGATTGCATTGTGTCCCCCATGGTGACCATTCAATTTTCAATCTGTTCAATTGACTTCACCACTCTCGCTTTCTTCTTTGAATTAATAGTGATGTTGGTTTTCGTTGAGGCGTTAACATTCTCCGACGAACTCGGCTGTGAAATATTTTTGCCTCGATGACTATCGAATGACCAATTGACGTCTGGATCTGTGTCTCACAACTCTTTAGGAGATGCAACATTGATGTCGTCATTTAAATCGACAGTGTAGCCCGAGATATCCTCTGTATCGCACCATCTCATACCACTTAGCTAGAGGTAAGTTTCCAGTTACACATGCTTTGCCAGTAACTCTGTCATTCTCAAATACATACTCGAGATCATCGTATCTTGGTACAGTTTTTCCTCATAATTGAGCAGCATCTGGGTGAGACTATTACAAATAAAAAAATAAATCAGTCAACTTCCCTTGCTTACGTAAATTGACATAAATTATTACTATCAATGTTAATAAATCAATCTTACCCTAATATAGTCCACCCAAACTTCGTCAGTAGCAACAACAATATTTAGCTCTGGATCGCAACCAAAACCTGATGTATTGCGCAGGTCTTTCACAATGAAGTAATTATTTCTTAATGTGCGAATGCGATTCTTTACATTGTTATTCGTGATCAATAGGCCCAATTTTAATATCATGTTCTCAACTATTGGGGTGTACGAGCCTTTCTTAAAACTAGATCCGCTCCATCGGCCATTAACTACAAGTTTTATTAGACCGTCAATTAAAATGTTGTCCATCTCATCCGTCCAACGAAGTATACTACCTATTCGTAATGTGTCGGTATCTTTATTGATGATGTATTTCCTTAAAGTTCTTCTCGGGATAAGTTTATCAAATGGTAACGTGCTTTGTCGGGAGACAAAATAAAGAATGCATATTCGATGTCATGTTGTTGATACTGTCTTCAATGATCTACAAGAGCATGAAATATGATAATAAAATATAAGATAAGACATTATACAACATACAGAACTACATGGTTTGACAAAAATAAGTTATGATATTAACAACTACATATTCACACATTCGAATTGATCGTATTGTACTCATGAAAAAACTGACAACAGTCCATGCTGGTTCATATGACTCACTAGATGATAATCATTCCACATTTGATTTACGATTTCATCGCGTTTTCTTGCCCATACTTCTCTCTCTTGTTGAATGGCATTCATCAGTGATTGGCCTTCATCCAAGGTAGATATTTCGACAGGAGATGGGATAACATCATTAGCAACCATGCGATCTACCGTCAACGTCGAATAAGTCGGTCTCTCCTCAGGTACGAATGAAGTTGTGTACTACACAACAGGCAAGCATAATATTTACCTGTGTGAGAAAATGATATTGTGGAGTCGTCTTTAGAATTAGGAACTTGACTTTTAGTATTCCAAAGCAGCATTCTATCACGTTCCGTAATTGTGCATGTCGATAATTGAATAATTCATTGGCATTAGCCAGATTGCGACTTGTATGATATTTTAATTGAGATGATAACGTATGACACGGTAATTTGCCATAAACTCGGGGAAGTGAGCATATCCATTACCTACATTTATTTGTAAAGTGTAATCAACATAATTGGTTATTAGCAACCATTACTATAACGTAAATAAATATTTCCTTAATGAATTTACTATCTGTGAGTGTAAATGGATCATGTGAGTGGGTCAATGCACTTTGCAAAACACTTACATTAGAAGCCAACCCTTTCCATCCAGCTACGACGTAGACAAACTTCATGTCAAATTTACAGGCAGCCATAACATTTTGAGAAATATTTTCATTTCTATTTCGATACACTGCACTTTTTAGAGATAGAACAAACGCTGAAATATGTGTCCCATCTATTGCACCAATACAGTTCTAATTACCATTTAACACTAGTTAAGGGTCTATGATATTTAATATTTATTTAAAAAAATGAATCAGATAAAGTAATAAGTATACATTATTAGTTACCTGAAAGTAGTTACTCCAAAGTGGATTTGTTGAGATCTCCACAGGAGTTTCGGGTGAAGGTAATTTCACATAATCAGCGTAGAGTGAAACCACTACATCCAAGACTCGATGAAAATAACGACTCACAGTTTTCCCTAACCTAATGAAACGATTTCTAATCACCCGGTTTCGAACATCATGACCTAACGTATATAGGAACATGACAAGTTGTTCTTCCATACTGACATGTTTGGCATCAGTCAATAGGCTCTTATCCCGCAAAGTGGAGCACAAGTTGAAGAATGAAGACTTTGTCATCTTTAATTGTGAGATGCGGTCGAGTCCCTTGCCCTTATAATCCTGTCTATAATACGGGCACGATCATAATCAGCACGTCTATGTGGGTTATGAAAGAGATAAGTTCAGCAATACTCTCTGGCTGCCAACGCAGCAGACGTAATGCTCATGATAGTTGTAAAGAATTTTAACTCCCTATCCGTCCAGCCACGATTATCCATTTTTTACTGCTTGTATAGATCATTCGTCCAAGTTTATGTCAGAAGTCTTACATTTTGTGCCACGATGTTTGCTAACGATGTATACTAGGTAGGTGTGTATTTTAATAATGAGAATAGAAAAGCTAATGGATAGGATCCGCGCCAGTCATCTAACATATTTTTGTGCAAGTAGCTGTGTGTGGCCCATAGTTATATTTTGTAAGACCACACGAAACGTTGTGTATAAGAAGATGTTGTCCATTTGTCACTACGCCTGATTGATGGACTAGATCCAAAATTAGAAGAAGATCCAAATCGCAGGTGGACCATACCAATAGAAAGAGTGTTGAATAATCATTAAAATCTAATTGCGGACCACAAAAGATTTAGATGAAACTGATCCGAAAGTTTTTTTTTTTAATCCTGACCTTCTTGACAGTATGAACAGATATGATTGTAAATAACCATTACTGAAACCCACTAGACTGGAGAAACGGATAGACGGCATGGATATACAAAATACTATCCATTTGGGCCTCACGGTAGGGGTAACACATAATAATCTGTTTCCATGGTGACACCTAATTCGCTCTCCTTACCGAGAGGTTCTTGTGGGGCCCACCTTCATATATATATTTTGATGAAGGGTGTCCATGTGAGGGAAGTAGATTACCTGGTGCACCTCACACTAGCAAGCTCCCTGGTGTGTGACGTTACTAATCTCTGTGGCCCCCACCATGAGGTTCGTGGTATATCCAAACCATCCTTCCATTTGGCGACTTCACTGTAATGATTTAAACCAAATATAAGATAGATCCAAGTCCAAAACTGGACCGCACTGCAGAATGCAGTGGGAGATTGAACGTCTACCATTGATTCCTTGATGATGACATGAGTTTTAAATCAATCTGATGTTTGTTTTATCACTTCATCCAGGTCCATGCGACCTTATGAACAGTTTGGATGTCAAATAACCATGATGGTGGGCCCTAGGAATGTTTTAACGGTGAAAATCATTGTCCCCACAAACTTTTGTGGTGTGGTCCACTTGATATTTGGAGTAGGGCTGTAAATGGTCGGGTTCGAGGCGGGTTTAGCCAAAACCAGACCCGCCCGTTTACTAAACGGGTCTGGGTCCAAATTTTAGACCCAGACCCTTTTACTAAATGGGCGGGTCCGGGTCGGATCCGAGTCAACCCATCAGACCCATATATAAATGGGTCCGGGTCTGGTAGAGGGAGATCCACCCAGACCCATTTATAAATGGGTCGGGTCTAATGGGTCCGGGTCTGGATAAAGTATACAAGCATTTTACAAGGCTTAAAACCGGGTCTGGATGGGTTTGGGCTAGACGGGTCCGTTGAAACATAGACCAAACCCGCCCATTTACTAAATGGGTTCGGGTCGGGCCGGGTCGGGCCTAATAGAAAGAAAACCAGACCCAGACCCATTTAGCAACTGGGTCTGTTCTTGGACCCAGACCCGTACCGTTTAACAAATGGGTCGGGTCTGGGACGGGTCTAAATGGGTTGGGTTCGGGTACCCCATCGGGTCCACTGACCCATTTACAGCCCTAATTTGGAGGCCTCTCATTTATTAGGAAAATGCACTAAAATGATCTCATAAACTAGATGGATGGTGTAGATATGCTAAATACATCATCGTGGCCCACATAATCTTGATTTTCTTTCAACCGTTGGTACGATGACGGAGCTCGAGGACTGACGTTGGGTCTGCAGTCGACACATACTCACACCTACATCAGGCAATCCACTCCTCCATGTGGGGATTTAATCACCATCCATGTGAGGATTTAATCATAGATAATTTTCTGGTATGGTCAACCTCAAATTTAGATCTACTTCATTTTTGGAATCATATCAGAAATGGAGCTCTCAAAATGGATGGACGGTGTAGATTTAAAAATAACATACATCAAGCTGGGCCCCACGGTTAATGATCCACCGACCTTAGTGGATCTAGGCATCAACCCAAACCGCGCCCTTTTGTGGAAGCGAATTGCAAACTAAATAACTCAGTACGCTAAGCGTTCTGTGTAAACTATGCGGGGCCCACCGATGCTTTTGTATTTCATCCAATCCGTTCATCCATTTTAACATGTAATTTTATGGCTTAATCCAAAGTTGAAGCACATAAATATTTGAACTGGACCACGCAACAGTAAACAATGTGACTTAAACCTGCACCGTCCAATGAATTAGTGGGCCTGCTCTCATTTTTGGATCAAGCTGATATTTGTTTGTTCCCTTCATCAATGTTTTGTGTGATCTTTTTAACAAATTGGATAACAAATAAACATCACTGTTGTCCCTAGAAAGGTTTCAACGGTGAAAATCATTATACCCACCTAATCACCGTGATATGGTCCACCTGAGTTTTGAAAATCGCATTCTATTTGGGTTCAACCCCTTTTATGATCTGAAAAGTCAGATGGATGGTGTAGATAAACTACATACATTTACAGTGGACCCAAATGAGTTTACTCAGCACCCATCTATACCGCCTTGGTTCACAGTCAATCCGCTCCCAGATCACACAGCGTACATATTAAACTATGTGTGGTCCACCGTAAATTATGTGTTTTATCCAGTCTATTCATCCATATTAATAGATATCTTTTCGAATTACACAAAAATACGAAGAATATAAAAAAGCTAAAGTGGACAACAGTAAAAAACGGTGGAAAAAACGTGTACCGTTGATATATTCTCGGGGACCACAGAAGTTTTTTTATGAACGTATAATTGTTTTTTTTATGTTCATCAAGGTCTGCTTGATCAACGATATTTAACATGTTAGATGATAAGTAAACTTCATTGTGGGACCTAGAATAGTATCAACGGTAGAAATCCAACACCCACTGTTTCCTGTCTTATGGACCACATGATTTTTCGATCTCATTCTCATTTTGGGTTTTACCCCTAAAATGATTTGTAAACTCAGAGAGCCGGTGTGGATAATACACATACATGGTGGTGCTTGCGACAGAGCACCGAGGTGGCAATTGTGTCGACCTATACAGACTGGATGTCTCACAAATCACAAAACGGAGACATACCTGGTCTTGTGGTAACTACCAACGGTGTATGTGTTGTATCCACACTGTCCATCCATTGTAGAGATCATTTTATGACATGAGCTAAAGAATGACGCATATCACATGCTCAAGTGGACCCCACCACAGAAAATAGTGGGGATTTAACGTGTACCATTAAAAATGGCCAGGGAAGCATACAACCTCAGGTCTAACTTGATATTCGTGCTACTTCATCATCCGTGCCTGTGTGAAATTATAAACAGGTTCAATCTCAGATAATGATCATGGTGGGCCCTAGGAAGGTTTCAACAGTGGGTGCCATTGTCCCCACTGTTTATGTGATGGGGTCCATTTGGGCTTTCATTCTGCCTCATTCTTTGTCTTAGCCCAAGACATGATCTCTCAAAACAGTTGGACGATGTGGATACAACACATATATACATTGTGGTGGGGCCATAGAACCAATGGATGTCACTTGCAGTAATCAATACACCGTGCATAGGTAATCCATCTAGGAAGCGGTTCTCCTGCCAAAGCAGTTTGCGGGAAGTGCCTAAGCTGTTATAAGATAGCGAGCCTACCTTAATGTGTGTGATCTAATCCACATTGTCTATTCGTTTTGCCTGCTACTTTTGTGACAGTAGACCGAAAAAGAGGCAGATCGAAGGCCGAAATGGACCACACCACATGAACCAAACTCACAATGAATTCTTACAGTTGAAAACTTAGGGAGGGCATTTGCCCCCCTTGGCCCCTATTTGGCTCCGCCCCTGATCACCGTCGATAGGATCTTCATTATCTCGAAATGGAAGATGGAACTAACCTATTTTTCGACCTTTGGGTTGTAAGCGTGTCATCCTGTTTTAAAATCCTTTAGCCGATAGTGTAATATTTTGTATTAAACACCTGTGAAGAAGAAGAAGATGATGATGATCAGTGCCACGTTGAGATCATGGATGAAGGAGAGGAGATGATGCCATTATGATATAAGAGATATCTTACCTCGAATTTTGGACACGTTTGGATGGTCCGTTCCTTGCTCTCGTCAACTCGTTATATAGCCACCAAAAGAAAGAACAAGGAAGGAATCGTGCTCCTGTGAACCACGCTCTCTCCAACGCGATCATTTAACAGTCCTCGAGACATGAGCAAAATCTGGGAGGGATTACCCTCGATTTCTCGCCGCAGTCACTGCGGACTCACAAGGGAAGTACCTATCACTCATTTCTCCGTAAAAAATTCCTACCAAACGGAGTCATTAGTAATAATGATGGACTCCCTTAGATTTTCACGATCTTCACGAATTCAAACACCCCCTTAAATATAAATAGTTGTAGATACCTTCACCTTTGGGACAGTGGTAGACTGAGCAAAGATAACTTGTTTCAACACCGATGTCCTGGTATCGATTCCCAACGTGGGGGTAGCTAACAATGTTTGAAGTGTGACTAACAGTATGAGTGTGTACTAATAATGAAATGTGTGTACTAACTATAAAAAAAAGCATTTGTGGTAATGTAATGGTTCAGATGCTAATTCTAAGGGTCCTTTCACTTGATGTGACAGCCATTCACTAGATTTAGATATCTCATCTTCCATTTGTTCCATGTGACCAATCTAGAGCCCGCTTTGTGAAATCCTTGGTGGGCTTATTTCCTAGTGCTCTTATCCATCAATCAAGGTCATTCTCCAACAAGTTAACGCATTTGCTGCCAAATAGGTGTGTTGATTGTTTTTCTTCGAAATTTGATTCTGAATCACCAGATCGATCCACCATTTTCACAGTAGCCTTTATGATCTTATTGTCAAATTGCCGGTGAAGACAGGTACAATGGAAACAATTCTCGTGACTCTAGAAAATGTTTGTTTCTCAATTCCCTCATGTAAATACATGCAAATGAGTAATGATTAATTATCAAGGTAATTTCTATACTGTTTTCTATGTTGACAGTAATAGATCGAGGAATGTGCTAATTTCATGTGGGGCCCACTGTAATATATGTGACTTATCCATGTCGTCCATCCATTTTGCGAATTGATTTTAGGGCATGATCCAAAAATTGATGCAGATCTAATGCTCAAGTAGACCACACCACATGAAATAGTGGGTTGAATACCTATCGTTAAAAACCTTTTACACCACAATTTCCTATGGAGTGGGCCACTTAAATTTTCGCTAAAATGGATGGACAGCATGGATATATCACAGACATCACAATGGGGCCCACAAACTTATATATGTCAATCATTTTTAAATGGCTTTTGCAAGGTGGTAATTACCATCCGCACTAAATATGGGTAAATGGTAATTATTACCCATTTACATTCATTTACAAATATTTTTTATTGGAATCAGACACCTCAAATCTGCTGAAACAAGGGCCCACGACTGGTCGGCAGGTTTTCTAATTCAAATTGGTTTCTTGTGCGGTTTTACGCTAGATGTTTCTAATTCCGGTTTGTTGCCTATAAAAGGGGTGTAATACGGGATTATGAGTTTTGCCATTGAGGCTAAGTTTCCTAAAGGGGATTGAGAGAGTTCTAGGGCAATAGAAAAGGCTTGGGGAAAGCTTGGGGTTCTCTGGGATAAGGAAAAGGATGATGCTTGTCCGTCTCATGTGAGAATAAGCTTTGGGTAACTTGAGATTTCTCTTTGTGGGCTTATGGTCCGGGTTTTGTTTCTTCTATTTATTGTAACTTTTGATATCATAGTAGATTGTCAGCTTTATACCGTGATTTTTTACCCGTGAGGGGGTTTTTCCACATTAAATTCGGATTACATTCTTGTGTATGTTTGATTGTTGCTTGTGTGATTGTCATGGTGATTTGCTTGTTTGATTTACTTCCGCTGCTGGTTTTCCCAACATTTTCCACCATTTACAACAAAACATAGTTGCACCCAACATTGGTACAAGAGTACTTTTTGCTTTATCCATGTCATCAATAGGGAAAAGACGACCTTTTTTGTTACCTTTTTATTTTTTTTCTTTTAGATTGAGTATTTTTCTTGCTTTTATGTGGGTACGTGGGTGGGGGAGGTTACAATTCGATAATGGGTAAATTTGGGTCAAATCACTACAATTAAGAGTATCCGCTAATTCTTACAAGTTGATGTGTGTGAAGAGCTAAAACTACGTGGGAATTTAATAAATATGACTCTAACAAAAAATCTGAATAAGGGATCTGGTTAGAACAGAAAAGAGCCTTGCAGACCAAGTGATTTTTACATATATTACAGGCCCTCAAATACTTTGATGTTTTACGCACTTGGTAAAATAGCTTTTGCAGAGAATATTAGTTTGTTTTGCAAGGGCAAAGAGAGACATGTATAATTATGTGATACTCTAGTGGGGTCTTATTATGATGCTTGATACTCGTGTACTCGGAAAGTGTACAAATTGCATATATTGACTCAAAATAAACATATTGAATTGCACAACACACTCTTGTTAATTCACAATTCCAATATTAGAGAAGTTGAACAATCCCACACTCCAATTGTTAGATATTTATTTTTTAAAATAAGATCATTATATCTTTTTCATTATAATTGTCCAAATAATGTCCATCACTCTTTCTAGTTAGATAATTAAATAAGTTAAATCATTAGTTTATTTCTTGGCTACATAGATAATGTCGATCACTCTTCTTTCAACACAAAAGATGAAGAACCAAGTTATTATGAAGAGTAAAAGATGGTTTCAAGAATTAGATGAAAGCTATGGAAGAAAAAATGTTTGTTTTGAAAAGGAATTGAACAGAATTTGGTGAAAATTACCTAAAGCCCATAAGCGGTTGGTCACAAATTGGTTTATAAAATTAAGAAGAGCACGAGCAGTGAAGTACAAAAGTACAGGATGCAATTCATTAGCAAGGGTTTCGTGCAAAATGAAACTATTGATTTTATAAGAATTTTACATTGGTGACAAATTTGTAAATATGTCAGACTTATTCTTGCTCTTGTAAGTATGTCAGACTTGAAAATTGAACAAAGTATTATGAAAATACGCATGTAAGTTGAAGAGATCTTCATATGGCCTTCAAAAAACATATATAAGTAGCAGTATAAAAAGTTTGGTTCTAACTAATGTATACGAAAGGAGTGATTATGATCATTGTTTATATATATATATATATATATATATATATATATATATATATATATATATATATATATATATATATATATATATATATATATATATTGGTTTATATGTTGATGGTATGAGTTTAATTTGTAAAGATAAAGGGAATATAAGGAAAAGATAAATGATTTTGAAGGCTTGCTTGAATGCAGGATTCAAGATGAAAGATCTTTAATTGGCACATTAAATTTTAGGAATGAAAGTTAACAAGATACAGAAAGTCTTATAAAGTGGAACTTCTCTTTATTAAAAGAAGTTCATTAGAAATGTGTTTGATAAGTTTAGCATGATTAAGGCGAAGCTTGTGAGGACTTTATTGGTTGCTCATTTTAGATAATCTTTTAAACAAAATCTGGAGCTAAGAAGAAAAAGGAATATATGGCCAAACTATCTTATGTATGTGTGGCTGGAAGTTTGATGTTTGCTATACTATATACTAGGCCGAATATAGTTCATGTGGTTGTTCTTAGTTAGCTCACAACAAATTTAGGTAAAGCACATTGAGAAGCAATTAAAGGAGTGCTTCTATACTTGAGCTCTGAGCTTAAAGGGCAAAGATGATGCATAATTTTATTGATACAAATTTTGTTAGTAATCTTGACAATCGGACATTGATCACTACGGAATACATATTTCATTCTAAATTATCCGATGAGTTAAATGTTGAAGCTTCAAAGGATAATGACATTATTAGCTACCAATGCCAAGTATATGGCGGCAATGGAAGCATGTAAAAAAGTAATTTAACATTAAGACCTCGGAAGAAGTAGGTCTTAAATATAAACCTATGGATTTCTTTGTGATAGAACAAATGACATTTATTTGATAAAGAACTTAATCGAGTATAAGAGGACTAAGTACATCGTTGTCTGGTACTACTGTATTCATCAATTTATCAAATATAAACAAATTTGATTAATGAAGGTAGAAACTAATTAGGGGAATGTGACGGATATACTTAGAAGATAGTTTAAGTGGAGAAGTTGGAGGAGAGCCTGCCTTCTCTAAGTTTCATGGTAATGTGATCATGGTGGTTTAGCAAGGCAAAGATGTGATTCTACTATCAAGGTTGAAATTTTTAGTGTCTCAAAGCTTCATGGTAACGTGATCATTGTGGTTTGGCAATGGAAAAAAATAATTTATCCATTAAGGTTGAAATTGTTAGTGTATATGATACCAAAATCATTTGTCATGCATTTAGTCATTTTAGTGTGTTATAATTTATAATATGATTATGAAGAATATGTTCATGTATGTGTTCATAAGACAAGTTATATAGACTGTAGGGATTGAAATGAATTTAATAATTTGTGAGAGAGTGTGAATGAAAAAAAGGGTGTTGAGAAAGAAAGTGATTTTCCTTAGAGTGAGATTTTACGATATTAAGGTTTTCCATTTTCTTTCATTCAAAGTATTCAGAGGTGGAGATGAAGGCGATCCAGTGTGTGTTTTGTCATATTTGTGAGTGATAACATCTATGCTTCAAGTTGTAATATTCTTTTCTTGATAATGGATTATTTGTCTTCCGGAGTTACTCATGGACATAGCCCATTATGGTGAGTCACAGGAATCTTATCTCTTATGGATTGGTTGTGTTTGTGCATCTTATTCTTCAATTTATTTTCCTTAATTGTATTGTATATGATTCTTGGTAGAGTCAGTTGTGCACACAAAGTGTCTATAGGTCTGCTTGAATCAACAATTGGATGTGGGTGTTGGTGTTTAGCTGCTACATTTTCCTACTCTGATGTCTCGTGGACTCTGTTAAGATTTGTAGAGCCTAATCATCAAAGATGCACTGTTCATCCAGACATCATTGTCAAAAACTTTTCATCTAGCTAGCATTGTCAATTTCGTAATTTCATATGGTGTTTTATGTAAACCTTAATTTCTTTTAGGATAATATATATTTTGTCATGAGAAAATGAGAGATATCATTATATTAAGAGCTGCTTCTTTGTTTTGCCTTTGAGCATAGTGGATTGACATGAATCTATGGACATACCAAGAGAGAACCATGTAAATCTCTGTATTATGGTTTGTATTTTTTCTCTATTTTTCTTTTGGTCGATATCGTTGATCAGTGTGTGGTCGAGAAGGTATCCTTTATCTCAATAGATTTAAAGGCAACTCTTCCAACAATAAAAAAATAAAAATGAAGTGATTTGGTGCCTCTAGAGGCTTTTTTTTTGTGCCTCTACATTTGCAACTGTAATGCCTCGAGATTTTCGACTCTCGTGGATATTGCAATGAGCCAAATTCCTAGGTGTTATTTGGAATGCACCAAGGATAAATTCCTCTGTATTCTACTAATTATTCATTTATTTAATATTTTGTAGCATTCAAGCATAATGACAGAAAATAAGTAATCTTATTCCATTAATTTCTACACTAAGTTATCAACAAATGTCCTTAAGATATATCAAATAAAACATTTAATCATTTTGTTTACCATGAAAGATTTATTACAATTTTGAAATAAAGCAGTAAACTATTCTAAGAATGTATAATAAATAAAGTCTTCATGACACCGCTCCAGCTACGTCATCCGTCATCTGTTGCCACGAACCTTCGAACACCTCGCTTTAGTGCTCGATTCGCTTACTGGATCTTCACCTGGATTATCTGAGATATGGTTGGATAGCGTTAAACGCTATCATAGTGGGGAATATCCCTCCAAGACAATCATGATAATAACAATACAGAGATAGCGCAAACAAGATAATTATAATCGACCAAAACATCCAAGAAAAATCTTATTAATGCAATGCATAGTATGCATGCTTTGGCTAAGGCACCCTAGCTAGAAATCATAATATATGAAGTGAGAGACTCCCTGTTACGACTTCACGCTGGGCACTAGTCACAAGAGGTTCCTGGGACGCACAAGCCCATAGTTTTGCCCGACCAAGTGAGAAACGGGACGCTCATACCCCAAATCTACACACGTTAGTGTACGGGAGAAGTAGGACGCTCTAGCCTATTTTCAATTCCGTACACCCACATGGAGCCAAGTGGATGCATGGAATTAGTCTCACATTTATTTACGTATTTTCGCATATAACCGTTTTAAATAAAACTCAATGGTCATTATGAGGAATCACAAGCAACCCAGTATAGGCCGACAGCTCGGCTTAGTGTCCATAGCATCAAGTCCAGCTCATGAGATTGCATATACGATTAATGTCTACTCCTTATCCCACTTATAGTCCAATTAAGTCCCATGAATGGCCATTAATTTTCAACATAGCTAACAAAGGAAACACACACACACATACACAACACATGGATCTATTTCAATATCATGTGAACACAAGGATCCCTTGACAATACTTAACACATAAACATGGTTATGCCAATATCATCTTTTCAACATGGACACCTCTCACAGGCCCATCTCTCTATAACAACTAATCTTATCAATATAGGGATAATGGTGTATATAAGCGTAATATTCACATCATAATCATCATCCATATGATGTATACATCATCATAACCATCTTAATCATACATAAATATAAATAAAAGAAATCAACACATGATTCTCACAATAATGCAGAAAAATACACATGTTTTCTCATATATACATCTAAACATGAAATCATAGCATCATATAATATCATTTCAGCATAAATATAATATTAATCATGGCATAATATGGATCATATATTCAAGCTTAAGATACTCAATTAACAATAAAGAAAATCTAGAAAATTATACTTTTATCCATGTTGACTTGAAGGAAAATTTTTCACCTTTATCTAATAGAAATTCTAGGTTGAAGAACAAGGGAGGAGTGTCGTCTACACTACCCATGATGACGCACTCGAGTTATGATGAGGATCCACTCTTGTGGATGGGGAAGGAAGGAGAAGAAGGAAGGGCGAGGATGTGCGCACCTACACATCTCCTAATCTCATTGGGATTTGTCAAAAAATGATTAAAGGATTGATCTTTGAGAAATTCTAATCCGTTCACTATGTTGGGTATGAAGAGTAGAGTCGAAATGTATAATTTTTGTGATGATCTAGAATCTAGATTGGCCGATCTTAAAAAATGGCCCATCGAGTGGCAAAACATGGTTGATCTCAATTAACGGTCTATGCTTAATGATCAATGCCTAAATTTGAAAAAAATGTGTAGTCGTGATAGGAAAATAATTGGACAAATTTTGGTGGTTGATTGATGATGGAAAATGCCTAGATATTGAATTCCAACTTTTGGCGGAACATGAAGTAGTGGGTTTTGTAGCGGTGTATGATTATAGATCGGGGTCCAAATTTTGTGTAAATTCGTAGTCATATGAGGATAATGGGTGGTCTAAATTTGAAAAACGATTGACAGTGGAAAGTGGGTTAATTAAAATATCTAAATTTAAAAAGAGTTGATAACTTGTTATTTCTTAAAACTATATCATTTGGCACTTAAGAAAGAAGTTTATCAAGGTGGGCATTAAAATCAAACTATTGGTCCATCATAAGGATGATCCAAGTCACTCACATGAAGGAGAATATTCGACTTCGACTACGACTACCTATCTAATTTCCTCACTCGATGGACACGAAAATAAAGGGTTAAGGGGCTGATTTGACAATTGGACTACTTCTACCATGATTTAAGGGCTGAAATCTGACGTGTATGGTTAATTTATGATAGATAGACATGATATAAAATTTCAAGTCAATCGGATTATATAAACTATGTGATCTATAAATCAAGGCTCTAGGTTAATGTGAGTCATTCACATTTTAGGCATTCAAGATTTCATATTTATACACCTCAGATAATCAATCAAATTCTAGGATAATGGTTTACTACTAAGATAATTAGTTTGATATGGTTACTTTTCCAACTACATTCCTGGATCAATGGCTACGGACGCTCCTAGGTTAAGATTTTCATGATCACGGGTCCTACTTGAAGATCTATCTATATAGTATTGTTATACATCTGAAATTATGCTTACCTTTCGAATGGATTTGAAAATTACCTATATGATTGATTAGAAATCGTGAATAAGGGGATCAAAGGGCATTATCATAATTATCAATAAAATGCGAGTTTTGATAAATATAACCATTCTACGTCGTTCATGGCATCATTCTAAGTATGTAAAGGGTACCCTATCAGATCTCATATGGATGTCCCTCTATTCACAAATCAAAGTTAATGTACAGTATTTAATCAAAATAATTTTTTTTTTCAAAAATTTACAAATAAATTTTGTAAAATTCGTGGCGTTATAGCAAATGTGAATTCACTTGCACGGGTAAGTTTTCAACCATAGGATGAAACTGGTTTAGCTTGGCTAAAGACAGCTTAAATGGTTCCATCCAATGCTTTTTTTTTTTTTTTTGAAGGTTCAAATAGAGGGTTGTGGATGTAGAGGCACCAACAAAAGACACTAAAATTTACTTGGTTTTTCTTTTGCTATGATGTTTTATGGCCATGAAATGAAATAGCCTCACATATTGTACAAAAGTACCATATGCCAATTTATGTAAGATGCCATAGTATGATATCCACTCCCAAACGAAAGCTTGTCCTTTATCAGAGAAAGAGAGAGAGAGAGAGAGGGAGCAAAAAGTGGCACGTTTCACAAATCCTTATTAGGCCTCAGTGGGCCCATTTATGATCACTAATGATTAGATAAGAGGTCCATTGTAGTTTGAAGATGGCCTTGGGATCACTATGATCAGCCGATAAAAGCCATCCAATTGAGGGCATGTAAGATAAAATGGTATTGTTATCCATTTTAAATGCTATTAGTAAAATGGATTTGATCATCCAAATATAATGATTTCAAGATCATTAACACTCCACCATGGTCCCTTCCTATCTAATGGTCAGTTGCAACAATTGGTACGACTACTTTGGTCCCACAAAGCCAATCTGCTCTCCACTGAGAAATAAACGGTCTTGGTGGATCATTGTCTAATTTTTCATAAGAAAAAGTTGCCCTTGAAAATCTCTTGTAGGAAAATAGAACTCGTGATCAATGACACAATTAGATGTCCACTGCATGGCAATTTGGGTGGGGATGCTTTTCTATTTGTATTTTATTCAAAGAAGGCCCTATGTACAACTGATTGCACTGATAATTCACTGTCCCACTAGTATATAATTTACACATCCAACTTTTGATTAAGCTGATATTTGTTTTTCCCCTCATCCAAATTTGTATGACCTTATTAGTAGGTTGGATGGAAAATCAACATTATGGAAACATTACAGAGGGCCTAACAAGTATTTAATAGTGGGGTGTTCAATCACCACTGTTTTGTAAATATGGTCCACCTAAGATTTGGATCTATTTTATTTTTGGGCTCATGCCCTTAAATACTTTGGAAGAACGGATGGACGACATGGATATAAAATACATACATCAAGGTGGGCCTCATGTAAGGGCCGCACCTATTCGGCTTCCTAGTTTCTCAAACAAACTGGGGTGGGAAAGAAAAATAGTGTATTCTCGGCCTATCTCTGAGAAATTCCTCCATTATCTTGTGTTGGATATTGTCTTCAGGGTTTGTGGCTGAGCTTATATCAGGGTTGGTTTGGGTGCCACCCTAGAAAGTGCAACTACATTTTTCACACGGCCTGGCTGTATCGGCCCCAAACAGTCCAATGTAAGAGAAATTCGATCCTCCATCGGTGATGCCCGGTATGGTGTACCAAAACCGACTTGCAAACCTTGTTTTCAATCCCCGTACGGGAGCGGATCAGACGTGAGACCCCGGATCCACCGAGGTGGGTGGGACCCCTGACTGTGTGGCTCACAGTGATGTTTGTAAATTAAATCCACACCATCCAACCATTTTTAAAGCTCATTATAGGGTATGATGCAAAAAATAAAGCTGAAAAAAAATATTAGGTGGACCACAACACAGGAAACAGTTGTGATTGAATCCTCACCATTAAAAATTGTATGGATTCCACCCGAATGCTTATTTTCCATCCAACCAGTTGATAAGGTCACAAATACCTAAATGAAGAGACCAGGCAAATATCATCTTAATCCAAAGATTTTGTGGCCCACGTGAAGTTCTTAATGGTTAAATACCACGGTTTCCTGTATTATAGGTGTTGGGGTCCCAAAAGTGAGGATCCCCGAAATGATAATTCCGAATGCCAAAACCATCATGCGATCAGATTTAGGGCCAGTGCATCGAAAATCGCGGCACGGATCGCGATGCATGCATCAAATTTGCCTCAAGCATGAAATTGGGCCGGTAATGGACCCCACCGGTCACCGTGACCAAAACTGTCCAAAATTGGGAGGATACCTCAATTATGAAGAAATAGGAGCAGTGCATCGGCATTCACCGCGATGCGGACCCCGCAAACACCCCAATTTGCAAAACCCAAATCTGTGGGACACGAGTACGTCCAGCGCATCCAAAAAATCAATTAATGGACGCACTGCGCCCAGCGCATCCAAAAAATCAATTAATGGACGCACTGCGCCCAGCGCATCCAAAAAAATGAATTATGGACGCACTGCGCCCAGCGCATCCAAAAAATCAATTTATGGACGCACTGGCCCCAGCGCATCCAAAAATTCAGTTTATGGACGCACTGGCCCCAGCGCATCCAAAAATTCACCCAGCGCATCCAAAAATCAATTAATTTCAGGATGCGCTGGCAGCTGGCGCGTCTTGCAAACCAACTTCTGGACTCCGATCATTTATCGACGCGCCAACTCATTTTCTCGACGCGCTACACGTGTCGACCGCTTATTGGACGACGATACCTATAAATACCCCGCCCACCACCTCATTTGCATCGTTCAGCGAGAGAGAGAGAGGACCTCGTCGCCGGAAAACCTTTTTCCGATCGCCGGAATCCTTCTCCGACCGCCGGAACCCCTCGCCGGAAATCGCACCTCCGATCATACCAGGTCTGGAGAAATGACCAAGTCATCTTTTTTCGATGCGCCAGTCCCAGCGCATCACAAAAGTGACCCAGCGCATCAGGAAAGTCCTTGATGGATTACACAAACCATCGATTGGGGCATTTTAAGGACGCACTGGCTCCAGCGCGTCATAAAATAGGCCAGCGGATTAGAAAAATGCAAGTTTTAGAGTCAAAGCTGTTTTAAGGACGCACTGGCCCCAGCGCGTCGCAAAATAGCTCAGCGCATCAGGGAATTACATTTAAGGACGCACTGGCCCCAGCGCGTCGCAAAATAGCTCAGCGCATCAGGAAATTACAATTTTAGGACGCACTTGGCCCCAGCGCGTCGCAAAATATCCTAGCGGATCAAAAATTGGTTTTAAGGACGCACTGGCTCCAGCGCGTCATAAAATTACCCGGCGCATCATAAAAATCATTTAAGGACGCACTGGCCCCAGCGCGTCAATAAAATCAGGCCAGCGGATCGCAAAAATCAGCACTTTGCACATTCATTCCAGCACCTTTTAATCCTCATTTTATAACATTTTAAGCCCCGTTTGAGCCTATTTTGGGTATTTCGAGCGTTCCGGACGCAACGGAGCAGTCAGACGACCCTATCCGGGCTACCCAATGAGTAAAACGCTAGCCTTCGGAGTCCGATCCGACCCAACGAGCTGAATGGAACTATTCTCCTGAAAAGAGGCCGCCGGCGTCCAGAATCATACTGATGCATCATCATTACGTGTACTATCATAATATGACCCGAATCCAGGTCTGGACTAAGCAAAGGGGACTATGGTTAACACGATAAACCACGCCAGGAGAGTTCTAAACTATCACACACAATCTGTTAAAAAACTGATATTCCAAGAACAGTCGATGCCCTACCCATCCAAACGGCATCCGCTGGTTGAGCTGCGCAGGTACACACAACTGTAGAATGGACTTCCCGAGGTCACCTGTCCCTACATTGACAGGCGCGGGCCCAGAGTCGTCCATCTCAGTCATAAACCCTGACAGTCTCAGCCCGGATCTCCGGCCAAAACATGGGACATAGACATCCGACTCGTGCAAAGGTGGATCAGTCTATAACAAACACAGGTCTCCGCGACCATACAAAATACGGGTCTCCGCGACCACCAAAACACAGGTCTCCGCGACCACCAAAACACAGGTCTCCACGACCATGAACTCTGAGACCATAGTCCCTGCTGACTAGTCTTTTGCCTTTTAATCAAGGGTCATCGATCATTCGATGTAATTAAGGGTTCGTGCCAGATCACGGCCTGGAATGTACAAGATCTCAGAATCTCTGGAATAAAATTCGCCTTGCGATATCTCTTCTCTTGTGTATTGCGTGAATGCTTGTGATTGTCTACGAATGTTTCTATATTCAGAACCCCAGAGCAACAAAACACCCACATTTCATGGAAATGTCATCGTGATGCATTTTCTAGTTCTAACAGTACCATCGCTTCTCATGCCCCATCGACTCATCCTTGCACCTTTACCACCTTCTCGCTCATGTGGCCCTTGCGAACATGCCACACATGAGCAACCGTAGATCCCACTGTCGATCCCGCAGCTCCACCGTGAATAGTGCTCCCGATCACCTTATAAATATTGTCGCACCTCCGTGCCTTTATCATCACGTGTGCTCCCTTTGCCACTTTACAATTCCGATCATAGCCGATGAACCTGCACCTTTTTGCCTCGAGTGCACCAAGAGATATCACATTCTTCTTCATCTCATGGACATGCTTCACAATTTCAAGGATTCATTAGACTCCGTTGAACATCCTAATGCACACCGAACCAACACCCGCCATCTTGTGGGCGTAGCCATCACCCACAACGACTAATCTACCATCATATGTTCTGTATGTTATGAATAAATTTCGGTCAGGACATACGTGACATGATACATCTGAATCCAAGAGTCATTCTCCACCGAGAGACCTTATGTCGGATACAGTCAATACATCACCACCGTCCTTTACGGTATTAGCCCCCTTCCTAGAAGAATCTCTAGATTTCTCCTATCTTTTCCCGGCATTCAAACAATCCCTCTTCGCATGCCCATCTTCTCCGCAATTCCAGCATCTTACTTTGCTCTTCCACTTGCCCTTTGATTTAGATCTCGATGATGAAGATCATCCACCCCTCTTAGAATTCCTCCCCCTCATAACCAGTGCCTCATTCCGTAGAGGAACTCACACCATCGCTTTTCTTTCTCATCGCCTTCGCCTGAAGGGCTGAGATAACGGTTTTCACACCAATAATTTTCGTACTTGCGTACAACGAGTCCTTAAGCGACTCATATGATTCTGGAAGAGAATTCAACAGGATAAATGCTTGATTATCATCTTTCATCGGTTTATCTACATCCATCAACTTGCAAATAAGCCTATTGAAATTGCTGATGTGACTCTCAATGTCGGCCCCCTCCGTCATCCTTAGATTATACAACTGAAGCTTCAAATATATGCGATTTTTCAGAGATTTTTTCGAGTAGATATTTTCCAACTTCGCCCATGTTTCAGCCGCAATTTTCAATTTCATAACGTTATACAGGACCTCATCTATCAAGCACAACTGGATTGAGACATTGGCTTTCTCATCGATATTCTTCCACTCTTCTTCTTTTAAAGCCTCCGGTCGCTTTCCAAGGAGCGCATCTTGCCACCCTTGCTGAATTAGAAGGCCTTTCATCTTCACCTTCCACAGTTCAAAACTGTTTTTCCCTGAATACTTCTCTATGTTGAATCTCATGCTTGAAGACGCCATTGAAAAAAAATCATCTCATATCTCGATTTACCTCTCAACATTCTCTCTCTGATATCACTTTGTTGGGATATAAGCGATCGGCCCCATAGCGGAAGTGAGAGCAAAGCAATCAAACGAGAAACAAACCACAATACAATCAACTAAGCAAATCAACACACACAAGAGGTAATCTTGATTTAACATGGAAAAACCCCTCATGGGTAAAAAATCATGGCACAAAGCGACAACAGTCCATTGTGAATTAGAAGTTACAAAAGTCATGAAGAAACTTATACTGAATTCAAGCCCACAAGAGAAATCCCAAGCTCTCCAAGAGAAAAACCAACGTAGCCCTTCTTCTAAAGATCTTTCTCTAACCCTAGAACACTCTCTCTCAACCCTTGCTCATTTAGGATACCTAATTCATGTATTATACTTCCTTAAATAGGAAAAAACCCGAATAAGAAACCTCTTATGCAAGAAACCACGCAAAAACTGCGCCACTAACTTTGTAGTCCGTGCAACGTCGAGCGCCCGACAGATCTAAAATCTATCCAGAGAGTTCCAGCAATAAATCCAGCCAATTTCGGGCGTCCGCCCAGATCTCATCGAGCGCTCGACCATCCACCGGATGTCCGACCAATAATAGTTGGGCTCCCCTACAACCCAAAAACAGTCTAGTAACACAGACTTCCAGAAGCCCACCCAGGTGTCCTTGGTCGGGCGCCCGACACCCCCTGGTGTCCAAGATTGAAGGCAAAACTCCAACACCCTGGTGTGCTATTAAATTTGCTTATGTCATGATTATGTATTTGGTAATATAAATTGTAGTTGTAGTGGATCAAGTTGACTGGTGTACTGCCTACCCTTTGGTGGGCCGTTATGGGCTTATTCGATCGACTAAGACGGAACACGGTCGACCGATAGCGGCCAATGTCGGTTTGTCGTTGTTCACTTGGACTCACCGAATAAGTTCCATTCAGAGTTAATCATTTTTATGTTTAACTATTGAATCACACTCTATAGAATATGGAGTACTGTTATTTCCATTGTTATTCAGTGTCAATAGATGATCCTAACTTCTCATTAGTGGACGTTTCTTTATGGTGTTCAGACCATTTCGTCCGTTCAATTTCCTCTAGATTTTCATCCAGGATCATTAGTTCAGCGTGATATTTGGTCATGATCACATCTAAAGTGGGACCCACTATTTAGACAGTCCGATTTAAGGTGCATGCATGAGATACGCACTGCAGGAATGTGCATGTGTACGAACAGTCACACTTAGCCAGAGTATTGAAGTTCCCATCCATACAAAGTGCCTGGACACGTGGGGTGGCTCTATAAATTTCCAAGCACATGTGTGAACTTTGAACTACCACTACGAGTGTGTGTTACACGCATTCCAAGCACATGTGTGAATTTTAAACTACCAGTACGAGTGTGAGTTACACGCGTTCCTGTGAGCCGTCGAAATAAAAGTCGAGATGCAGGCTATCTGTTGTCATAGCTTTGTGGGCCCCACCATGATATAAGTATTTTATCCACTCTGTCCATCCATTTTTCCAGCTGATTTTAGTGCATGATCCAAAAGATGACGCGGTTTTAAAGCTCAAATGGACCACACCATAAGAAATAATGGGGAGAATGATGCCCAACGTTTAAAGCTCCTGATGGATTATGGGCCTAGTTGGGATGAAACAAATCCTGAAAATCACTCTGATTGGACTACCTAATTCGAAGGTTAAGAAGAAAATTGTCAATATTTGTTTGGCTGAATCAGATGGCTAGGATCATCTGACCAATTTGATTTCATGCCATGATCCATACGAAATGTAGGCCATGTTTTGAACGGTCTAGATTTATGTGCAAATGTACCTTGTGCTGTCGACCTTTCACAGACAAGCACTTAGGCTGTGTTTGATTGGAGGTAAATGTAAAGTTAAGTAATTATTACTTATTTATTATTGGCTACGTGTAATTGCTTCCAATCAAAGAGGCCTTAAATGACAAATGTGGAGTCCATGTTGCAAGATTGATTTCCTTTCCATTGTCCGGTAAATCTGGCCAAGCTATAGCATGGTGTGGATACTCTGCACGGCCCCCTGTGATGTATGTGTTTTATCCATGCTGTCCATCTATTTTTCCAACTCATTTTACAATGCGAGCCCAAAATTAAAGTATATCTAAAGCTCAAGTAGACCACACTAGAAAAAAAGTAGGGATAGTGACATCCACCGTTGAAACCTTCACAGTGCCCATGGTGATGTTTGTTTGTCATCCTACTGTTTCATATTGTTGGATCTGAACGAAGGGAAAGCACAAGTATCAGCTTGATCCAAAACCTCTGTGCTTTTTATGCCAGTGACTCAAATATCTCTACAGTTTCTTATGGCTTGGTCTACTTGAGGTTTGAAATTTTAGGCTCTCCACTTAGAATGAGCTTGAAATGAATGATGGTGTGAATAAAACACATACATTATGGTGGGCTAGCTCCACGAAGTATCCGGAGTATCCACACTCACTAGACCATCCACATTCCTTTTCCTTGCAGTGAGAAGGATGGGATCAGAGGCATTCCACTTTTAATTAGGCTTTTTTTTTTTTTTTTAAAAGGTTAGTTCACACACCCCATTGTTAGTACACCCCCACTCTATGAGAATCGATGCCATGACCTCAGTGTTGATTTCAACACTATCTTCACTCAGTCTGCCACTAGACTTGAATGCAGATGGTTAGCACCGAGAGATTGTGATTACGCCCATGATCTCAAATGTGGGCGCCTGGCTGGGACCCAGAGCCAGCGATGTGGGTGTGGCCTTGACCATGGGGACCACTTAGATGTATGTATTATATATCTACACCACCCATCCATTTTTACAGCATGATTCCAAAAATGGAGCATGAACAAGTGTCAGGTGGACCACAAAGTAGTTGTTGAAAACTCACCATTAAAAATTTCCTCAGGTCCACAATAATTTTTTTGACCAACCAACTGTTGATATTGATAAGGTCAAACAGACACCAATGAAAAGGATATATATATATATATATATATATATATATATATATATATATATATATAACCACTGTTTCTTGTTGCGTGGTTCACTTAAAACTGAACGGCGTGGATATACAATACATTCATCGAGGTGGGCTCCACAGTCAGGGCCACACCCACATCACTGGTTCCGTTGTCACAGCCATGTCGTGCTCATCTCAAACCATTAAAGCTGGACTGTTGGGAACCTGGCAAGAATTTCAAATCCCATTTTGAAATCAAAATGCATGTCGACGTACTGCAATTAGTGGAGGGTGGGAGGAGATATGTGCGCACGGACTCTTGGTGCACACATGCGTACAGAAACTAATCCTTTTATTACAACGCATCCATGATAATGTGGCAGGTAAAACTCAACATATGGGACTTTTTGTGTGTAAGCTTTCCATATTGAAAGGAATTTTATAATTAGTAATGGTAGTGCACTCCAAAAGGTTACAGCTCCTTTGTACACATGGAGCTGCATCTTGACTAACAAAAAACCCCAACCTGTCGGTAAATGAAGAAATTTATAATACCTGGTTCTCATGATTTCAATTTTTACTAGTGGGGTAAAGTGGCTAGACCATTAGGGCCTGTTTGGCCCACAAGATTAAATGGTATGGAATCGCATTAGATGGGATTAACACCATTATTTTACAATGATTGCATATTTGGAGATATCATAGCGGACAATAGTATGAGATAGTATTTTGACTACTTAATCCCTATGTTTGGGATCATATTTTTCCTCAAGCAAAAACACCGAATTAAGCAAAATCCTATTTGGTGGATGATGGATTTGTTATCAACAAACCAGATTCATAACTAATGTCGGTCACTTGCACACGTATACAACTCAAATGTCAAGTGTAAAGATGCATATGGTTGGATTGTATGGAAAAAACATATGTTTCAATGTGGGGCCCACAAATGTAGTGGATTTCAAAATCCACCAAAAATCCCGCATGGGACTAAATGCAATTCGGTTTCACCTAATCCCATTCCTTTTGTGTCTCCAAACGTCCCATGGAATTTGCATGGAACCAAATGCAATTCCATCCCACTTAATCACTCCTAAGCCCACATACTGAACAGACCTTAGTGTGTTGGCTTAGTTGTTAATGCACTATCTCAAGAAGCCTTTTGACATGCGACCTAAGAAATTATTTAAAAAAGATAAAAATAAGAGAATGCCATAGAGACGTCTATATTTTGGTTGAATTAAAAAAAAAAAGCTGCTTTTAAACTCTTTCCTAAGACTCACTTATGGTTTTGAAAATTGGTAAAAAAACCACTCATTTTGAGTTTGACTAACGATGCTTATAGAATTCTGTCTATTATATTTCAAACTAACAGTTATGCCTTTCTTACCTTTTGTTTCCTGCGCAAGGTGGTTGAATCCACTCTAACCATGAACTACATCGTGGCCCTCAACAACGATGCATTTGTTTTATCCACACAGTCTATCCTTAATGAATTATGATTTCAAGACATGAGCTCAAAAATGAAAAATATCTAAATCTCAGGTGGATCCCACAAGAGTTAACAGTTTCAATCAAATCTTACCATTAAAAATGCTAGGGCTTACTGTAATTCTTTTTACGTCATCCTATCATTGATTAGGTAACTTGGACCTAAATTAAGGGCCTACTATAATTCTTTTTTACTACCCAATGTATTTGGCCCGCAAGAAGTTATCAATAGTGTAATGTCCACGATTTGTGCCAACTTAGGAATTGGATGTTCTTGGGCATTACTTTTGATTTTTTTATTAGAGTGCATATCCATGCGTGTATTCGCATGTCTTTGAAACCAAAATGAGTGATTTTACCAAGGGGAGGACGAAAATAACATGTGAGTTAAAAAATTCCAAAATTTGGAAGAATTTTTAATCATAGGGGTTCAATGCATCGACTAAAGTCCAACAAGGTTCGGTTGCATTCAACAAATATCAACAAATTGAGAAAATTTGGTCAGTGGGCTTAGGTGCACCGAAGAATCCTTCGGTGTACACTGAGCAGCACCGTCGGTGTAGGTATACAAACTTTTAAAATTCATATCTAATTCGTTATAATTCCGATTGATGTGATTCAAAATCAAGATTGAAGCTTGATAAGTCTAGTTTTATATAATAATAAAAGTTGAATGAGGTTTAATTTAAGATATTTTAGAAACTGTTCAAAAAATATTTGGTTTCAGGCAACATGTACTTCTAGAATTTTAAAATATTTTTTCTAGAACTCGAAATGAGCTGAAATTTTGTAGGGTAAAATTAGACTTGACAAAGAATTACCGAAAAATTATAAAATAACTTTATATTGAGAAGTTTTAAAAGTGTTGCACACAACTTGCCTGTTAAAATGAAAATTTCTACAACGACAAGTTGTTAAGCCGGGCTTATCTTTTTCAACTTTGAGTTTTAATATCTGGTGTCTTCTTAGAAATTTTTTCTAATCATATCAGGAATCATCTTGGGTAATTAAATTAGGATTTTATATTATATTATATTTTATTTATTTATCTAAATATTTTCCCAGATGGATAGTTTACAACTTAGTCGAATTAGGACATTTGATTAAGGTAATTAAGACCAAATCAATATTTCTACTAATTGTGAATAGGCCACACGGTGAACTTAGCTAATCCAAATTCTACTTATCACGTATAAGAAATCTCGCCACCCAGTTTATTCAAGAAATATCTAGATTATCTAAACAAGCTTCAGACCGCTAGTTAATGGCCACTAAATCCGAAACTACGAAAAATCTTCCATCTTAGCAGGCTTGACAACCTTCGCGGGACGTTGAGCCAAAATTATGAGCAGCATCGCTCAACTTGGAGCTGATAGGGTAGCACATGTGATGTGTAAACCTGCCCTGAATTTTTCAGAACTTAAGTAATTCTGCCCACTTAAACTTATCCAAAGTTGTGGGTTTTGAGCCGTTAGATTTTAATGAAACTTTAAAACCTAGTTTCAAACATTTTTCCTCAAGTATCCCTAAAGCATCTTTCCCGATCGATGATCGGTGACTGTTGAACTAACACTACATCATAACGATTGATCGCCGCATCCGAAATGCGGATAATCGTATCCTCAGGTGGATCTCCACTTGTAGTAACTATCCTATGGATTAGACTAACTTGAATGGACCCTGGTGGGCCCAAAATGGTAAAAACAATCTCCTATAGGGTTATAACACCAAAGTCCTAGCCATCAGGGTCATTTGTGTCATATTTGCACTATAAATAGAGCTCATTTGGTAGCCCCCCTCTCCCTATACGATTTCTGCTAGGGTTTGTGGCAAGGAGAGAAAGAAAGACAAAGAGAGAGCGCAAGAGAAAGAGAGGAAGTGAGAAGAGAGAAAGAGAGGAAATGAGAGAGAGAGAGAGAGAGAGAGAGAGAGTGAGGGAAAGATTGGTGTTTTTCTACCGATTCTCTTCAATCAAATTGTAGTTGTTACCGACTCCTCCATCGAATCCTCTTCCGTTTGCGATCGAAGGTAAGAAATATATTGTATCTCCTGATTTAGGTTTCTTAATGATGAATTTCATGAATCTCATATAATTTTTCATTTTGATTTAGGAATTAATCTTTTTCGTAAAATCCTAAATCCTAATTAGATGTTCAATTAGAATAAATCATAAGTTACTAACACTAGGTTTGTGTTTAATCATAGGGATTTGTATTTTCTCCAAAAAATTTATGTTAGGGTCGCATCCGAGTCAAGGGCTTTTGACTCTAAAGTGAAGATTTACCCTCAAGCTTTTCTCGATAAATTTTAATAAATAATTACTTAAATTTATTGAATTTTCTTATGTTGAAATGTTGGAATCACTTTAATATTATAATCTATTTGCTAATTATATTAATGAGTGGATAATATGTTTGATAAAATGTCTCTGTTTGTTATTTAGTTAATAACATGCTCAACGAAATGCATGAGTGGTATGAAATTTCTAATATTAGAACTCTTCGATGCTGAATGTTAAGAAATATTGATATAGATTGGATGTGGTGATATAGATCAGATTGTGTTGATGTAGATTGGAATACCGATATGTACATATGATCAATTGTTATGTGTTGATATAGGTCAGATTTGTTGATGAAGGCTGGATTATACTGATTCGTATATGTGTTCAATCGTTATACCCTGGTGTGGTATTAAATTTGCTTCATGTTTATGATTATATATTTGGTAATCTGAATTCTAGTTGTGGTGGATCAACTTGTTAGTGCTTTCTGTGGCATACTAGTGCACTTTATTTATCAATCACGTGCGTTCATGTGGTGTAATGTCGGTTGAGCCTTGGCAAGCTATAGACTGAAGATTCAAGTGGATAAGCATCATCAAGGAAGAAGAAATAGGTAAATGAGATGCCTTGGTGACCCTGACCCTTAGAACTAAAACAACTTAAACCTTTGGATGAATTAGACCAACTTGGAAGACGTTTAGTCATCATCATTAGCCTTAGAACACTTAGAAAAACACGATAAGTTAAGCTAATAAAAGAGGTGTAAGCTATTGAAAATGAACTACCCAAACAACAGTTTTTTAGTGGACTTCGATTCATCAGAGTTTAATCTTAATGGGACTTCGATCCATCGGAGACCAGTTCGATCTATAAAAAATTGGTCCAATAACATTGTGAACTTTCTTGACAGTTTTTTTGAACCATCGACCTCATCACTTCGATCCATTAGAGTGGTGATTCCGATCAATCAAACCGGATGTCTAGCAACTTTATAAACTTTCTGGACAATTTTTCGATTAATCGGAGTAGGATTTTTGATCCATCGAAGATACGTTCGATCAATCAAAGGGTATCCTCGATCCGTCGAAGATATACGAATCTACCCATTTTTTTACTGTTGGAGATTTATCTATAAAAGCAGAGAGTTCATTTTTGGGCAAAAAGAGAAGGAGTTTAGTGATTTAGAAGTCACCACTATTACAAACTATTAGGAGTTCTAATCTTAACCCATTTAAGCCATTCTCCTTGTGATTCATTACAAGCATTGAGTATTTAAAGCTCAAATGAGATTTGACTTATTCTCTTTTGATTACTAGGAGTTTAGATACGTTGATCATAGGTAGAACCCTTGTTTAAACACCTCCTAGGAATCCAATTAGGTGAAATTTCTCTAAGCAATCAAATCTAATTAATTGGAGAAAATTCATAACTACCTCCTCACCTTGGGCATCTCAATTGGAGCATCAAATGCAAGGTAGTTGAGCTTAGAGCCGAAACATTATCAACGCATCAACATCATTGATCTAGGGAGAAAATGAGGAGTTGATTGAAGCACGAGATAGTGGAGATCAAGCAACATGAAGTGGAGCATCAACGGGGCTAAAATCCGACCAGTAAGGTTATCAATTGTAGAGTCCAACATGCTTTTTCCTCGTGGAGGATTGAGTATAAGAGTTTGAATTGCCAAACTTAATAGGTTTGGTTATAGGACCTAGGCCTTTGTGAAAGAGCTGAACTAAGTCTCCGTGTGGAGCCTTTGACGGGAGTATACGTATGTTGCAAAGGTTGAAAGGAACCATGTTAAACTCCTTGGTTGGGTGGAACCATGAAACACCTTAATAGGTTGGGAGGAACCTTGTCCAACTCCTTGGTTGGGTGGAACCATTAAACACCTTGGTATGATGGATCCGGCTTAAAACACCAAAGTTGGGAGGAACCTGATTTAAAGTCCTTAGTAAAATTCGGTGTGCTCAATGAGTGAGTACTTGAACCAGGAGTAGAGTAGACAAGTAGTCAAACCACTGCACATACTTGTGTCTGTGATGTATTTGAGCACATTGTTATCTTAAAATTGTATGTTTAATTGCTTAATTATGAATGCTTGATAAGAATGTATACTAAGCACTAGATAGGCACATTCACACACAAGATGTGTTTTCACTAATTAATGTAGACTTGAGCTCATATGATCCATTCTCATATATTCTATATAGGTTGCATAGATTAGGTGTTTGATTAGTTATATTATTTGTTAATCTATGCTTATTAGACTAGATTGCCTAATTGTGTAATCAATTGCTAGTCTATATGATTGGACCCACTAAGGCTTGGAAGCTGAAATGTTCTTGTTTATTTAGTTTAAATTGTAGAATAATTTAAGTATGAAAAATGAATGTCAAAAAGGTCCTAATCCCCCACCCCTCTTGGACTTAGCCATAATTCTAGGAGCTCATTTCTTTGCTTCCACACGTATATTGCCTCAAGTGTGAGCCTAAGGCATAATTTCAATTAGTATCAGAGATGGTTGCTCTTCAAGAACTTAACCGTCTAGAGTGAGATCTGATACCGAAATTTTAGAATCATGTCTACCCAAGATGGGAGTGCCATTAATTGTCTACTGCATTTTAATGAGTCTAACTACACCTATTGGAAGGGTAGAATGATGATTTTTCTACAATCCTTAAACCAATCGTTTTGGGCGAGTGTTAATCAAAGATACACCTTACCCATGGAATAGGTGGAGGTTGATGGTAGAGTCATTATCATGCCAAAAGATGATACTAAATTGAGTGATGATGAGAGAGCTCAATATGTGACTAATGCCAAAGCTCTTAATGTGATTTGCTGTGTAGTTTTTCTAGATGAATTTCAACACATACTCACATGCGTAACCGTCTAATGTTACAACTGTGACCAATATGATTCCAATGAATGCCAATAAAAGCCTAAGAGAAAAGGCAAGAAGGCTATGACAGAAAATCAACGAGAATTCTCATGCCCTCCACCACTACCTTTCTTCTCCCTAATTTAAGAGAGGATCCCGACCATTATCCTTTCTAAGTGAAAGAGTTCTTAACCCCTCCTTATTTGCTGAATTTTATGAGGGCGTTGAGGAAATTAGATACCCTTAGGATGAATAAACTAGAAATAGTTAGTAAGGGTAGTTAGAAATGGATATTATAGGTAAATCTAAGGATTTTAGCCTCATTATTGGACTAATGAGCAAATCGAAGGATTCAAGCCTCATTAGCCCACCATTGATAAATTACCAATGTATTACACACGGACGTGTGAATTTTCTATGGTATGTGGTTAGAATGCGTGTAACACGCATTCCAAGCACATGAACTACCAGTACCATTGTGTGTTACACGTGTTCCTGTGAGCCTTAGAAATGAAAGTGGAGAAGCAAGCTATTTGTTGTCGGAGCTTTGTGGGCCCCACCATGATATATGTATTTTATTCACTCCATCCATCCATTTTTTCCAACTCATTTTAAGGCATGATCCAAACAGTTCCAAAGCTCAAATGTACCACAACATAGGAAATAATGGGGAGAATGATGCCCAACGTTTAGAGCTTCCTAAGGCTTATAGTAATGTTTATTTATCATCCAACTTCTTGATAATATCTCAAGAGCCTCGATGAAGGGAAAACACAAATATCAGCTTAATCCAAAACTTTTGTGCCCCCAGGAGGTCTTTAATAGTTAGCATTCAATCTAATCTGTGGTCTCCTTGAGCTTTGGATATGCCTTATTTTTGGGCTTATGCTCATAATGACCTGGATAAATGGATGGACGGTGTGGATGTGTGGATAAAACACATACCACGGTAGGGCCCAAAGCTTTGACACCAGCTATAGCTGGCTGGTGCTGGGGTACTCACTGGCCAAGCCACGTCAGAAATGGGATCGGGTTGAAATATTCTTCGTTTGCACCACGCGTGAAACGATGTGGATGGACCATCGCCTCAAAATTTTCATGTTTTCTAAGTAACTTTTGATAGATTACACGTGGCTTCATCTTGCCCACCTAAATGATCATCAATATCATGGGCCTCATTGGGATGAAACAAATCCGAAAAATCACTCTGATTAGACCACCTAATTGGAAGATTGTCAATATTTTTTTGGCTGAATCAGATGGCTAGGATCCTCTGACCAATTTGTGATTTCATGCCATGATCCATACCGAATGTGGCCCGTGTTTTGAACGGTCTAGATTGATGTGCAATTGTACCTTGTGCTGCGGACGGGACGCGGATTAGCTTACTGACTGGTTGAGTAGCTATCTCGCTACTGAAGTGACGTCACCAACTTCTGTGGGCCCTACTGTGATGTATGTGTTGTATCCACACCGTCCATACATTTTGAGAGATCATTTTATGGCATGAGAGAAAGAATGAGGCAGATACAAAGCTCAAGTGGACCTCAACAAAGAAAACAGTGGGGATTGATCTCCTACCATTAAAAACTTCTTGGGGCTACAAAAGTTTTCGATCAAGCTGATATTATTGTTTTCCCTTCTTCCGTGCATGTGTGTCTCAAATAAACATCATGGTGGGCCGTAGGAAGGTTTCAATGGTCTAGTCATTGTCCTCACTGTTTTCTTTGGTGGGGTCTACTTGAGATTTGGATCTGTCTCATTCTTTTCATCATGCCCTAAAATGATCTCTCCAAATGGATAGATGGTGTGGATACAACACATACATCACAGTGGGGCCCACAGAAGTTGGTGACGTCACTTCAGTAGCGAGATAGCTACTCAACCTGTCAGTATCTAATCCGCGTCCCTGCGTACGAGCTTTCACAGGCAAGCACTTAGGCTGTGTTTGATTGGAGGTAAACGGTGGTAGAGTGTTATAAAATCATAATCATGATTATTTTTATCACCCAAACTAAATAGAATTGCATCTCTAGCAACTTCCAACATCTTTTCAAAGCAAAACTCTGTGGGCTCTACCTAATGTATGTTTTATATCCACACTGTTCATTTATCTTTTCAATTTAGTTCCTGAGCCCAAAAATGAGGCAGATCTAAAGATTAGGTGGATCACACCACAAATAACAGTGAGTTTAATGGTAGACATAATTATTCTCATAGTGGGCCACTTGAGCTTTAGATTTGCTTCATTTTTGGGCTTATGCCCTAAAATGATTTGAAAAAATGAATGAACGGTGTAGATATAACACATACACCCTGGTGGGGCTCACAGAAGTTTTGTACATACCACAGTACCACCGAATATGAGGCTTTCTAATTATTATTACTTATTTATAAGGAAATATAAAGAAATATAAAGATAAGTAATTATTACTTATTTGCTATTGGCTATCGAGTATTTGCTTCCAATTAAACAAGCCCTAACTGACAAATGTGGAGTCCTTGTTGCAAGGTTGATTTCCTTTCCATTGTCTGGTGAGGATCTCACCAACCTATCGGGTGGTATTATACTCTGCAAGGCTCGCAGGCTCGCCGTGATATATGTGTTTTATCCATGCTGTCAATTCATTTTTCTATTCATTTAATGATGCTAGCCCAAAATTAAAGCATATCTAAAGCTCAAGTAGACCGCACTAGAAAAAACGGCAAATATAGTGACATCCACTGTTGAAACCTTCATATCAGCTTGATCCAAAACCTCTACGTCCCCTAAGAAGTTTCCAACAACGCACCCATGCATCGATGGGGTTAGTTTGTCTTTCCAACAACGCATTTTGAACCTCCAGCTAGGCTAGCAGGTGAGACACAAGAGACGGGCCGCATTCCACTTGTAATACGACTTGAATGCAGATGGTGGGTAACGAGAGATCGTGATTAAGCCCATGATCTCAAACAAGGGCGACTTAGCCGGGACCAAGCCAACAATGTGGGTGCAGCCTTGACCATGGGGCCTACTTGGATGTATGTATTATCCACACCACCCATCCATTTTTCCAGCTCATTTTATGGCATGATTCCAAAAATGAAGCATATACAAGTTTCAGGTAGACCACATAGTAGCTGTTGAAAAGCCACCATTAAAAACTTCATAGGGTCCACCGTAATTTCTTGGACCATCCAACTGTTGATAAGGGCAAACAGACACGGATGAAAGGGAAAAAAAATCAGCTTGATCCAAAACTGTGGCCACAATGTTTTTAATGGTCAATAACCACTATTTCCTATGGTGTGGTCCACTTTAAACCTGTATCCCTTCATTTTTGGGATGATGGACGGAGGGAATATACAATATACTCATCGAGGTGGGCTCCATAGTCAGGGTCGCACCCACATCATGGCTCCGTTGTCGCATTGCACAGCATGCCTACCAAAACATATATATATATATATATATATATATATATATATATATATATATATATATATATATATATATATATATATATAACTAACACTCACACCACAATGGGTGCTAGCTCTTGTGAGTCTGCCACTAATTGCCATAGGGCCGCAAGCCACATAATCTAATCCTTTTATTACAACACATCCATGATAGTGGTAGGTAAAGATAAGTTAACATACGGAACTAATTGTGTAAGCTTTTCAAATTGAAAGGGGAATTTTATAATTAGTAATGGTAGTGCACTCAAAAGATTAGAATTCCTTTGTACAAATGGAGCTGCAACTTGACTAACAAAAAAAAAACACCAATCCTTTCATGGTAAATGCAAAAATCTATGAAATGTGGCTCTTATGATTTCATTTTTTACTGGTGAAGTGGCTAGACCATCAGTGTGTTGGCTTAGCTGTGAATGCACCATCTCGTGAATCTCACGAGAAGACAATTGCAACCTTTTTTATATGCGGCCTACAAACTTAAGTAAAAAGGATAAAAGTAATTGTCCACTTTCAATTTAAAAAGTTTAAATGTAACTTGAAACGCTACTCATCATGCAATTTGCATCTCTGAGAAATCTATCTTGTAATGATAGGACTTAGACTGAAAATGAGGTAGATATAAAATTGAAAATGACGAAGACTAAAAATGTGGTAGGTCCAAAACTCAAGTGGGACACATAACAGGAATTAATGGAGTTTAATGCCTATCCTTGAAACATTTGTGGGGTTACAGAGGTTTTGTAATTGTTAGATTCAACAAAGTTAAAAAAAAGATTTGAAAAATTTAGAAAATTTTATTCTTGACTTTGCTCACCCATTTGCCTTAATTGTGTTTAGTTTTATCTCATATTGAAAACTTATTGAGAAAACTGCTAAACACATTTACATTAGAACTCTTCACTAATTCTTTGTATTGAAAAGTAAAGATATGCCATGAGAGCAACCACACATGCGCTTGAGCCGTGGCCATAGTCGTGCTGAGGCATAGTGTGATGTGGTGTCTTTGATTAACAATTTTGTTTTCTCTACATATGTTTTGTCCTACTTATGCGCATGGACACAAAAAAACCACCTTACACCTACCTAATAATTAATGAGTCGACATGTGCCGAATTTTTTTTCTTCTCTCTAGTTCTCCTCTGATCTCTTTATGCAACTTTTGGTTGGGCAAATCAAGAGTACTGATATTCTTGGGTTTGTGTGGTTGAAATTGTGAGTGCACTTAATCAAAGTTGTTTATCTTAAAGGAAAGTTGTTGTATCCCGGGAGCAAACTTGCTGGAACTCCGTGCATCAAAGATAGTCTTCCTATAAGGGAAAATCTATCTTTAAGACAGTGACTGTAACGTACCCTGACTCTTAAGATTCTTCTTTTATTATTTATGATTTGATATTTTGAATTTTTTGCTATATTTCTGTATATTAGAATCAACAGTATCAAGCTAATATTTTTGTATTTTCCATTCTTTTCAATGTTAATAAATTTTCTGGATGACATAAAAACTTCAAGATGGACCTTAGGAAGGCTCTAACGGAAGGCATTTGGCTCCCTACTAGGGTTGTCCACGGGCAGGCTTGGGGTAGGTCTCGGCCAATATTTTGAACTATTTCAAGGCAGGCCATCAAGCTGACCCTATTCAAAATTCTGATTTTTCAGGCCCAAGCCCGGTCCATTGACACCCCTACTCCCCACTATTTCCTATTGTGTCGCTCGTTTGAGCTTGGGTTCCACTTCATTTTTGGGATCATGTCCTAACATGAGTTGGCAAAACGGTGAAGCATATCCAAAGCTCAAGTGGACCATACCACAGGAAACAGTGTGAATGAAGACGGCCACTGTTGAAACCATCCTAGGGTCCACAGTGATGTTTGTTCATCATCCAACCTGTTCATAAGGTCAAACAGAGAGACCTGGATAAAGGGAAAAACAAAGATCTCAGCTTGATTGAGAAAACTTTTGTGGAACTCAAAAAGTTTCCAATGGCATGCATTTAATCCCCACAATTTCCTATGGTGTGCTCCACTTGAGGTTTGAATATGCTTCAATTTTGAACTCATGCCCTAAAATGAGCTGGAAAAATGGATGAACGGAATGGATAAAACACACATATCATGGTGGGCCCCTCAGAGTATCCACACCACAATTTAGGGTGGTGAGCTTCCCATCCCACCACACTGTGTGCTCAGAAGCTAATCCTTTTATTTCGATGCTTCCATTATACAGGGGGTAGGTAAAGATTAGCAAAGTCAACAAAAAGGACGTTTTGTGTGTAAGCTTTTTCATTTCAAAGAGGGAATTTTATAATCAGTAATGGCAGTGCACTCCAAAAGACTACACCTCCTTTTCACACGTGGAGCTGCATCTTGACTAACAAAAAAAAAAAAAATAAACCTCTTAGCTGGGCAAGTGTCTTAATTCTTCTTTCATAAATGGAGAAATTTATGATACATGATCCTCTAATTTTCAATTTTGACCGGTGTGGCAAAGTGATTAGAGAATTGGTTTGTTGGCTTAGCTGTGAATGCACTATCTCGAGAATTTTGTGAGAAGACAATCATAGCCTTTCGATATGTGGCCTACAAAATTACGTCAAAAGGATAAATATAATTGTCATAACCCCATCTGGCAATGCAATAGGCGGTTTGGATCGTTCACATGACCATCAAGATGAGACCCATGACGTTAAGGGTGTACATAGTTTTTTTATGGCCATGAAGTACTATAAACAACTCTAGATATAGTTGTATTAAAAGATGATTTCTCTCCAACAGATAGAGGAGATGTAGGCTAGTGGAAGAGTCCAATGGGTCGACTCTTTTTCCACAACATCTTCGAGTTTATAAAGAGTGCTCGGTCTTCAGTTCTACACACCGTTGCATGTATGTTCTCTTCACATTAGAGTGTGCAACTAAATGAAGGTGTGGCAAAGGTAGAATACCAACGACACATCACCTAATTTGGTGATCTCGACAAATAATTCCTTGGCGAATTAAGATATGTGTACAACAGTAGAATACCTATGATTGGTGCTAGTATGGATCCTAAAATCCACAACGATTAATTCAACGAAGAGATCATTATCTTCTTTGCAAAAATAAACCTTAAGTCGACAAGAAGAGAATCTCTTAAAAAAAAAAAAAAAAAGAGTTTGATATTAGTGATGAAAGTAGAGGTGGGCACAAACCAAGCCAGCTCGAAAGCTCGGCTCGGATTGGTTCGAAAAAGCTCGGCTTGGATTGGTTCGAAAAGGAAGTTCAAACCAAACCAAGCCTCCAAGTCAAGCTTGTTTGAAAAAACAAACCAAACTCAAACTAGGGCAGTTCTGGCTCGGTTCGGCTCGAAGCTCGATTTGATTCAGCTCGGTTTGATTCGGCTCGTAGATTATAAGCACATTGTTTCCTGTGGTGTGATCCACTTGAACTTTGGATCTGATTCCATTTTGGGATCATGCCTAAAATGATATGTAAAACAGATGGATAACATGGATAATACATATACATGATGACATGGATAATACATAATACATATACATGATGACATGGATAATACACAATACATTTACATGAATGCACACTATTTCCTTGCACTTGTAAAATTATGCTTGCATACTTTTGTTTGGAAAATACTCTTAAATGTCTATTTTGAAGTTGCACTCTTTTGGAGGATGTTAAACATCATATAGTAAGATATGTTTGTACTTTTTTTTTCTAACTTTTTAAATTATTTTTTATTTAAATGAATCAGGAAAAAAAGAGCCATTGTCCGTTTGAACTCAGCCTGGCCCGGTTCGAAATTTTCAACCAAGCCGATCCCGGCTCGAACCAGATTTTTCTGGAGCAAACCAAACTCGGGCCGCATGGGTCGGCCCGAAACCCAAACCAAACCGATCCACAAACTGCGGTGGTACAAAAACAAACCAAACCAAACTAGGGCTAACTCGGCTCGGCCCGGATCGTTGCCCACCTCTAGATGAAAGCATTGTTTATAATGTACTCCGTAGCGTTGTATAAGCAAAGAGGCTCTAAATTCCTAATTTAGCTCAAATTTTGACAACTTTTTTTTCTTAAAATAAGTTTTTAAAATAATAAACTTATTAAAAATAATAAAAGATATTCAATTGTATTTAAACTAATAAACATATTTTAACTAAATTAAAGATTTGGAACTAAAACCAAATTCTTAAAATCATAAAAATAGAAAACATGTAACTTACTAAAAATAGTAAGTTTATACTTTAGATTTAAATTTGACCCTTGAAACTATTAAACTTTACAAATTCATTCGGAGGTCAATGAACTTGGTTAATTGGGTAGATGTAGAGCTCTTTGATAGCTTTTCGATGACATATTATATATGCGAATCGAATTACTGATCACAAATTTATAAGTATCGAAAGCTATAGCGCATGTTGAGCCTTTTGCTATAGATTGAGCTTTTTTTTTATTGATTTTTTTTTTTTCAATCCTAGTCGTACATAAATTAATCCATAGTTTGTTCCATGCATGTCCTCACCATGGAAGAAAAACTCATCATCAAGTTCTTCTTGACAATTTGATACCAACAATTTAGTGGGTGTGTGGTGGAAATTATGAAAAGGAAGAGTTCATTAACTTCTTCATTATGAAATAATCCATGATTTTTTCCTAAATAAAGAAAGAAAAGGTAAAAAATTTATTTTCTCTTAAATTTTTTTTTTTTTTTTTAACAAATAGGGCGGGGAGAGTTAACCATTTACTAACCGATAATTAACATTCGTGATCTCTATTTAATTATTACACCTTGTAATTAAACCCATTCTGAATTGAGATTAGCTTTGTGGCAAAGGAAGTAATTTTCTTCAAAGTTCCTTCTAATCATTAAGGTGTATTTGACTTTTCAATTCCTTAGTAAATAATAGTAAATAGCTTATTATTATTATGTATATCCATTTGATAGTTAAGGGGTATTTCTACCTTGAAATTCGTCCATAAAAGGCTTATTTAAATCTGTGGGGTCCATTGTGATGTATGTGACATATCCACGCCCTCAATTTGTTTTATCTAAACATTTTAGGTTATGAGCCTAAAAATGAGGCAAATCCAAATTGCTCAAGCGGCCCACACCATAGAAAATTGTGGTTGTAAAAAGGTTTTCAAAGGTAGGTGTTCAACCCACTCTTTTGTGTGGCGTGGTCCACTTGAACTTTGGATGTACCTCAATTTTGGGTTCATGCCCTAAAATCAGCCAGCGAAATAGATGGACGGCTTGGATAAGCTACATATATCACAGTGGGCCCCACAAAAAATATGCATCCTTCTCAATTTTAGTGTCAAAAAAGCAAATTGTCATTGTCAACATAGAACAAATTGCGGTAATTAATCATTACTCATTTACATATATTTATATACATTTAGGGTAATTGAAAAACAAACACCCCCGGTGGGTTACTACTGAAAGTAATAAAAATCACTATAGTAGATTACAGGGTTACTACTAAAAGTAATAAAAATCACTATAGTAGATGAGATCTAAATGTGCATCAAAATCTTAGATGTGATGGTTACTACTCATGTATCGAGCACATAATTGCATCCAATGTAAGTTCGCCATATATCCACCTCTATATCGTGATGCGAACTATGTGGCTGACAACCTAAGAGAATCATGTCACATCCTTGGTGATGCGTGTTTCCATCCATCCAATAATGTTGTAATAGTCAACCATGAAATGAATCCTACAGGCGAGTGTCTATTCACATGGCATTTTTCTATACGTCCACACAAATTGCTTAAGTACTTGTCTTGTAACCTTGTCATGATGATTGTAACAGCTTGAGGGGTTAATTTTAACTGGTGTTTTGTCATTTTTTGAATGAGCAATAATCAAGTAAAGTATGTTGTTTATCGGAACCTTACCATGCACATAGTTGCATTTGTACTCGTTGTCATCCATATCACCTATTTGGACAGTACAGGTCTAGTCTCTATTGTTGGATATGAGTCTATGGAGCTCACTTGTGAAAAACTACTAATGGTTGGGTCTCAAGCAGTTTTCCATCGGATCATCTCTAGTGCATATCCCTTTGTAGAGGTATATATGTTTCTCTTGAATTTGATAATGTAGCGTGAGATAGAGATCCCTCATTAAGCATGATCTCCCTTCGCAGGAAGGCATCTTATAAAAAATCAAAGAGAAAATACGGAAACATATGATTGTTCATAGAATCCGAATGGTTTGCTTAGCTTTAATAGGAAAATCATGTTTGCCAAGCACCTAATTAGTCTAGCTGAGCACACGTTAGCACTGACTGCATTAAATGCAACAATACTGACAACACTAGTGCTAAGATGGACCATTAATTAGTGCTCAACAAACAAGATTTTCTTGTTAAAGACAGAGCAGTCGGTTCGGATTCTTGTTCATATAGCTCCTATCATAGATCTAAACCCTTGATCGTATCCGGTGGTCATTCTAATTATGAATTAATAGGTGGATAAGCTCCGTCTCACTCTCATAGTGACTTGGGAAATCACTTAATTGTGTAGATAGTGTGGAATCTAATGGGCCCACCCATTCGGCCCTACACACTCTTCATATATAGGCTGATCCTTGAAAGGTCCTAAAATATAGGCCCTACACAATCTAATGGGCCCACCCATCCGACCCTACATGTTGGATTTCTCACAAACACCACAGTGGGCCCCACCTAACTTCCTACAGCAGGAACTTCCTGTGGTTGGGACTTGGCAATCTGCATTTGGGTACATCTTGGGGGCAATGTCAGGTGAGACCCAAGTCTCACCAATCGGCTCCCACAGCTATCACTCTCCCCTCGGCATGGATTGGGTGAGGTAGGAGTAACAACTGAGGCCCTTGCTGTGCCCCTCGAATACGTGTTGTATATCCACACCATCATCCATTTTGCCAGATCATTTCAAGACATGGTAGAAAATGAGGCAGATCCTTTTTCTTGGGTGTGGTCCACCCGAGATTTGGATTTGCGTCATTTTTTTAGACCATTTTCTAAAATGGGCTAGCATAATGGATGGATGGCATGGATATACAACGTACACATCAATGTGGCCCCCACGTCTGGTCCTTGCCTACTAAGTTGTTGCCCTTGCCACACCTAATCTGTGATGCCCTAGGCTGAGGGTACACCGGCCGGGCGCCATGCCTTAGTGCCTCTGAGTGTCTTGCGGTTTCGGTAAGGCCACAGTCAAAGGGTTGCATTCAATCCCACATCAGAAAGGGAGTGACTTTCGGATTGGGCTATAAGTAGAGTCTCAGCCTTTAATGGTAAGACGTGTTTTAAATCCGTGAGCTTCGGCAGAGTGGACAATATCTCACTATTAGAGCTGGGTTGTTACAGATAGTATCAAAGCGGGGTCGCTCTATCTCTCGAAGGGGGGGAGATTGTGATGCCCTGGGTTGAGGGTACCCCGGCCGGGCACCATGCCTTAGTGCCTCTAAGTGTCCCCGGTTTCGGTAAGATCACAGTCAAATAGTTGCATTCAATCCCACATCGAAAAGGGAGTGACCTTCGGACCGAACTATAAGTGGGGTCTCAGCCTTCAATGATAAGACGTGTTTTAAATCCGTGAGCTTTGGCATAGCGGATAATATCTCAGTATTGGGGCTGGGCTGGGCTGTTACATCATCCACATCCCCACCGGCATATCAAAGTGTGCAGGCTCCCACTCTAGTATTTCTAAATTGAGGTTTGTTAGAATACACCTGCTAAGCATTGCAAATTGGTACGCGGAGACATTAGTTGTTGCATGGGTGTTTTTTCAATGATCCAAGCCGTTTATAAATTTGATCGTGGAAAGATTGACCAGACCGTCCATGCTCAAACGAAAAGAATAAAATGATTAAAAGGCAAAAATACCAAGAAATATTAGTTTTGATCTATTACCCGTCCAAAATAAGGCTCATCATATAAACGGTTTGGATAATTTCAATGTGACCCATATCCAAACGAAAGTCCCAACACATCCATACGTTGGGATATATTGTAGCAAATCAATTCTAAATCAACGTACCAAAAAGTAAAAAATATCAGTGAGTGGGCTCATTGAATCTCTACGGTTGCCGGTGGACCAGTTAAAAAATGTAGGTGGGAGATCTTTTCTTAAAGATAAATAACACTATTACATACCTAGTTGCTTTTTTATATTAATAAACCATGCAATAATTTAAAGATCACTTCGAAAACAAAACAAGATTATCTGTACCCTTGTCAGTTTCTAATACTCTGGGAAAGTGTAATGATTCATACGCATGCACTCATGACTTATACCCTTGGAAGACATCAAAATCAAATCAAACCGTCCAAATAATGGGACCCAATGTAGATAGGTCATATTCCCCAAATCAGATTAAATTGGATAATCCTAGCCAATGATTAATGGATACCTGTTAGTTGAATTCAGACCGTTGATTATTTTCGTATTTAATAAGTGTCCGCTAATTGGCTGGTAAGGTATGTTGGTTTATGAGCCATCTCAAGTGGGTCCACTATATTGAGTTAGATAAATGCTAGATGTACAATTCGTGGGTGATTGTGTATCAACCATCACACTTTGCCAGAGTATCAATGCTTTTCTCTAGGATTAAAGGTCTGATTAAGTTAAATCGAAGAAGCAATGGCTCAGATTTTGAGATATGTATAGGAGTAAACCAGGCAGCAAAATGGGAAAGTGACCTTTTCGATGAGATTGCAGAGAGAGTGTGGATTATATTTATTTAATTTCCCATACTATTCCAAAATGATCAAATCCACTTTTAGGATGATGATTTGGTGGAAAATGGGTGGGGGTAGCAATGGGCCGGGATGGCCCGTGGGGGTTTAGCCCTTGGCTCGATATGGGTCAGAACTGTAATAGAGGCCTGTGGGCTCGGTATGGGCATGGTTTTGAAACCCAATTATGAAATATGCTGAACCAGGCCTGACTTCTAGGCTCAATCGATAATCTGATCTGGGTCAAAATCCCAGACCCAGCCCACTTCCACCCTTACAAATGAACGGGGACGGCTACTCTATAGATTAAGGCTGCCAATGGGCTGAGCTGGAGCTAGACTCATCAATTTATATTTTTGGGCTGAAAATGATTTTGGGCCACTAGTTAAATTCAAGCCCGGATATGCCCATTTAATTTTTTTGTTGTGAAAAACAGGATTTGAGCTTGGCCCATGTGCCTAAAAACATTAAACGCGCGCAAGCCTAATAATCCATGGTGGGTTCGGTCCAAAATCCTGACGGGCTGGGCTGGCCTGGCCAAGGGAGAGAGTGGTGTGTACTTCGTAGACCACTTTTCACCAGTATCCAGTCAAAAGTTATCACGTTTGGCCCGCTTGAATTAGCATTCCACATGCAACACTTGTACCATGATGACCATCCATGAAACAAACGATGACTCATGATATTATTATACGTGTATTATCATCATGCATGTACATGCAGAAGGTCTTATTCCTATATAATAAGTTAAAAACCCTAGAAACACCCAAATCTTAGGTCCTCTGTTTGCAACACCTTACAAAATACACAATGTATGATATGTATGATATACGTTTTCACTTTCCTCTGTCATCCCCATCATTGGATCCGGACCCGGATCTAGATCCAACCGAAACCCAGACCAATAGCCGTACCCTGAGCCAGATCATGAATCCTCACCATAGCCTGTGTTGTGGGTAAATTTGAGCTGACCTCTGGTCATGAGAAAAGCTCACAAAATCACAGGCGTAGGCACAGGTCCTCAAGCTCACGCATTGACGTCAGGATGATGACCGATCATGATAGGAAAAAGGGGCAAGGACCAGACCCGAGCTGAGCATTGAGGTCGAGGACGAGGCCAAGGTCCGAGCCAAGCTGAGCAATGAGGCCAAGCCATTGAAGTCGACCACTAAGACCACTACTAGAAGAGGCTGACCCTCCTCGCCGAGCTGAAGAGAGACAAGGCCGAGGTCCGACCACTACATGGGTTATGCCTCTTGCTGCATTTATGAGGGGCATGTGTAAGCCCTACTCCACCATACCTGCCACATTTATTATGAGCAGGACCAGGCTTGGACCTGATTGACTTCGGTGCTCGGACCTCATACCTCGGCCTCGTCTCTTTTCAGCTCAGCGAGGAGGGTCGGCCTCCTCTAGCAGTGGTTGGCCTTAGTGTTCAGCTCGGCTTGGACCTCGGCTTCGGTGCTCGGACCTCGGCCTCGTCTCTCTTCAGCTCGGCGAGGAGGGTCAGCCTCCTCTAATAGTGGTCGTAGTAGTCGACCTCAATGGCTTGGCCTCATTGCTCAGCTCGGCTCGGACCTCGGCCTTGTCCTCGGTCTCATTGCTCGGCTTGGGTCTGGTCCTCGTCCTTTTTTTCTGTCTTGATCGCTCATCATCCTGACGTACGTATGTGAGTTCAAGGACCTGTGACCAGGCCCATGATTTTGTGAACTTTTCTCATTACATGAGGTCAGCTCAAATTTACCCACAACAGTGCCTAAACAGAAGAAGGTATTTGGTACGCTGGCACGATATGAGACTCATACTGTTGCTATAGGACGTTGTTACATGTGGTCACACACAAAACTCACTCTAAACCGCCCAAGTGGCGTGGCCCAATGTAGATGGGGCATCGACTGAAATTCAGATTCATTAGATGATCCCAACTGCTGAGTAATGGACGTTTCTTTCTAGTGTTCAGACCATTTACGTTCGTCCGATCTCCACTAAATTTTCAACCGGGATCATTAGTCAGTGTGATATTTGGTCATGACCACATCTGAAGTTGGACCCACTATTTAGAAGGTCTGATCTGAGGTGCTTGCATGAGATGTGCACCGCAGCAATAGTCATGTGTACGAACAATCATATTTAGCCAGAATATTGAAGTTCTTATCCATACAAAGTGCCTGGACACGTGTGGTTGGCTCTAGAAATTTCCCAGCACAGCTGTGAACTTTGAACTACCACTACGAGTGTGAGTCACGCAAGTTTCTTGTGAGCCGTAGAAATGGATAAAAGAGAGTGGAGATGAAGACGCAGGTTGGCTAGTGATCCGTGCTCGCTGTTATCAAAGATATGTGGGCCCCACCATGATGTATGTATTTTATCCAGGCCGTCCATCCATTTTCCAAGCTCATTTTAGGACACGAGACCAAAAATGAGTCTGATCCAAAGCTCAAGTGGGCCTCACCACAGGAAACAGTGGGGAGAATGATGTCTACTATCTAAACCTTCCTAGGGCCCACAGTAATGTTAATCTGTAATCCAACCTGTTCATAAGGTCACACAGACCAGGATGAAGGAAAAACACAAATATCAGCTTGATCCAAAACTTTCATGGCCCTCATAAAGTTTTCAACAATAAGCATTTAATCTCTACTGCTTCCTGTGGTCTACGTGAGCTTGGATGTGTCTCATTTTTTATATACACCGGCGTAATGCGGGATTACGGTATTTAAATCATTCAAGAGAGTTTTAAGACGTTTCTAGGGTTTGTGGACAGGAGGCGAGGGTATTTGTCATTGTAAGTTTAGATTTTCATTTCTTATAATTTGTTTCATAGTGGATTATTGTCGCTTTGTATCGTGGTTTTTTTTCTATTAAGAATTTTCAACATGAAATTTGTGTGTTCTCTGGTTGCTTTGTATGCGTTTATCTATTACTTGTTTGATTGAACTTTGCGATTACTTTCATAGTTGCTTAGAAAGTTTGTACTTTACATTTAAATTTGATCCTTGAAACTATTAAATTTTACAAATTCATTGGAGGTCAATGAACCTGACTAAGTGGATAGATGTAGAGTTCTTTGATAGCTTTTCAATGACATATTATATATGTGAATCGGATAACCAATCACAAATTTATGAGTATTGAAAGCTATAATGCACGCTAGGCTCTTTTGCCATGGATTGAGTTTTTCTTTTATTGATTTATTTTCAATCTTGGCTGTCCATAAATTAATACATAGTTTGTTTCATGCATGTCCTCTCCACTAGAAGAAAAACTCATCATCAAGCCCTCCATGACGATTTGATACCAACTAACTTAGTGTGTGGCCAAAATGAAAAAAAAAGAGATCAAGGACTTCTTTCTTATGAGATAATCCATGACTTTGTCCTAGGTAAAAAAGTAACAAATTCATTTTCTCTTTAAAAAAAACTTTTATTTTTAACAAAAAAGACCAAGAGAGTAAACCATCTACTAACCATTAATTAACATTCATTATGTTATGGGTTAATCTAGGATGACCTCAAATTGCACGGCTAAAGGCAATGCACGAGCACACATCAACATCCTCTATTTTTGCACCAAGCCCAAACTCTAAAATGCTCGGCTGACAGTACTTGTTGGTATTGACGAATTACCTCGATGCCCTCAGACCTGATAAGGCGCTCGACTATTTATTAGAGTCAAGCGCCATATCCTTATGTATGCGATCGATTCTCTTTAATACCCGAACGATCATTACCAAGTGTTCGTCATAACATCACATTCGATTATTATCGCATGCTGTCTCTTAAACACTCATCTCTGAATACTCGAGACTTGGTTAACGTCTTCCGTAAGTCACGAGATTTGACATGCTAAAGTTGCTATGTGAGATATCCACACTACGCAGAAAATCTCGCCCATCTCTCCAAGGCAATTATGCATCTAGCTATGATTGTGACCCATCCTGCGTAGAAGATCAAATCCCAATAGAATCAAAATCCTAATAAAATACATCAGGATATACACTATAAAAGACCTTCCATGCTACGAACAAAGGTACGATATACCAAATACATACATTCATTTAACCCTTGGTGGTGTTTGCAGGTCCTATTGATCCAAGCTTTTTGTCTACTATCATCAATTAGACGGCTACGATTCAATTTGGTCCCTGATCGACATCTAGTGACGTGATTTAGCGTCAACACATGATATATATTTAATTATTACACTTTGTAATTAAATCCATTCTAAGTTGAGATTATCGTTATAGTCAAGGAAGTAATTTTCTTCGAAGTTCCTTCTAATCTTTAAGATCTACTATTCATCTACTGAAGGTAATAAAAATGACCATCGTAGATGATGAGATCTAAATATGCATCAAAGTAGTGAAGATGGAATGCATGGACATTGAAAATCTTAGACCACAGGATTACTACTTTATGTACCAAGCACATAATTACATCAATGTAAGTTGGCCATATCCCCACCTCTTTATCTTAACCCGGCCATTGTGGCTGACAACCTTAGAGAATCATGTCACATCCTTGGTGACGCATGTTTCCATCCATCGAATAATGTTGTAATAGTCAACCATGATGCGAATCTTACAAGCCACTATCTATACACATGGCATTTTTTCTATGTCTGCATACCGTGGATGGTAAGTCATACTAATCTGCAACCGAACATATAAAGCCCTACTTCCGGGGCCCATGGCTATGTTGGTGGAGACTTCAAAGTCTTATGATATAGAGTCATTGATCGGTCGGCCAATCTGGCAAGACCGGTTGAATTATTCTCTCTGCAGGCAACAAGTCTCTGAACATGTTTTGGGCATTCAGGCTGGTCGGACGACCGGTTGAATTATGAGGCTGGACAGGTCAAGTTTCGGGCAAACTCACTGGACTGTTTTTGCTTTACTCAATCGGTCGGCCAGTGGGGTCCGACCGGTTGTGTGTATAAACGGAGATGCGTGATCTTGCGCAGTTTGTTACTATTTTCGGTTGGAGGCTTATATATACTCTTCCAATTTATGCTTAGATGTATCCTAAGGTGTCCAAGATTTCCTAATTGTATTAGGGTGAGGGGAGAGTATTTTGAGAGAGAGAGAAAGCTTGAGTTTTCTCTTGGGTTTCCTTGTTGATGGGCTGTCTATCTTTGTAATATCTTCTATTAATTATAGTGGATCACTTGGTGCCGTAGTTTTTTTACCCATTGAGGGGTTTTTCAACGTAAAATCGAATTCTCTCTATGTGGTTGATTGCGTGTGGGTGTGATTGTATTGTGCGGCTCGTTTAATCAATTCTCTATTGTGTGTTCGGCTTTGCTTTCGCTGCCGGTTTTCCCAACAGGTTAGTGATCTGAATCATTCATCTAATAAGGAACATCCAGAAAATGTGCCAAAATAGATCCCTGAGAGAAAAAGTATAGCACGGGTCCACATTTGATGAGCAAAATGGCAATGCGGAGGTTCTGGACTCCTCCATTCCAATAATTAAATGGATTACATATAGTAGTACCATTTTCTTATTTAGATACAAACTGGTGAACTTTCATCAGCTTCACAAACATTGCCAGTACCATTTCCTTATTTAGATACAAACTAGTGAACTTTCAACAGCTTCACAAACATTTCAAGTACCATTTCTTTATTTAGATACAAACTAGTGAACTTTCACAAACACCACGAAGATCACACAGATCCACTCGTTGGGTGGGAAACATGTTGTGTTGGGCCAGTTCCACCTCAAAATAATGTGTCATTATTGAGGAGTCTCTTCACAATGTATAGCCCAACAATCTTCCGTTGACGTGGGACAAACCCAACATGTTGAAATCTACACTTCAAAAGTCGTTTACCATCCATTTACCTCCAGTTAATCCCTTCCGTCCACATGGTGGTAGGTAGAGATAAGCAAAGTCGGAGTCATACTGACTTACTCACTTCCCAGCTTACTATGTGAAGTCAGTGGGGCTCACCATGATATGTCTTATCCATTCCGTCCATTTATTTTATCTGCTCCCAAATGCAATTGAGCATGTAAATGAAGCATATCCAAAGCTCAAGTGGACCATACTACAGGAAACGGTGTGGATGAAGACGTCCACCGTTGAAACCATCCTAGGTCCACAGTGATTTTTGTTTGTCATTCAACCTATTCATAAGGTCACACAGAGACCTGGATAAAGAGAAAACACAGATCTCAGCTTGATCAAGAAAACTTTTGTGGAACTCAAAAAGTTTCCAACGGCATGCATTTAATCCCCACAATTTCTCATGGTGTGCTCCACTTGACGTTTAAATATGCTTCAATTTTGAACTCATGCCCTAAAATGAGCTGGAAAAATGGATGAACAGAATGGATAAAACAAACATATCATGGTGGGCCCCTCAGAGTATCCACACCACAATTTAGGGTGGTGAGCTTCCCACCACACTGTGTGCTCAGAAGCTATTCCTTTTATTTCAATGCTTCCATTATACAAGTGGTAGGTACAGATTAGCAAAGTCAACAGAAGGGACGTTTTGTGTGTAAGCATTTTCATTTCAAAAAGTGAATTTTATAATTAGTAATGGCAGTGCACTCCAAAAGACTACAACTCCTTTCCACACGTGGAGCTGCATCCTGACTACCAAAAAAAATTAAACCTCTTAGCTGGGCAAGTGTCTTAATTCATCTTTCATAAATACAGGAATTTATGGTACATGATCCTCTAGTTTTCAACTTTGACCGGTGTGGCAAAGTGATTAGAGAATTGGTTTGTTGGCTTAGCTGTGGATGCACTATCTCAAGAATCTTGTGAGAAGGCAATCATAGCCTTTCGATAGTCAGCCTACAAAATTACGTCAAAAGGACAAAAATAATTGTCCGCGTTTAACTGAAAAGTTTGAATGTAACGTTGTGTGTGTGGGATTAAAGATTAAAGTGTTGGAATTATGGGCCATGTATGGCACAACCCAATCTAGCAATGCAATAGGCGGTTTGGATCGTTCACATGATCATCAAGATAGGACCCATGACATTAAGGGTGCACATAGTTTTTCATGGCCATGAAGTACTATAGACAATTCTAAATATAGTTGTATTGAAAGATAATTCCTCTCCCAACCGATAGAGGAGATGTAGGCTAGTGGAAGAGTCCAATGGGTCGACTCTTTTGCACAACATCTCTAAGTTTATAAAGAGTGCTCGATCTTCAATTCTACACATTGTTGCATGTATGTTCTCTTTCCATTGGAGTGTGCAACTAAATGCAGGTGTGGTAGAGGCAGAATACCAACGACACATCACCTAATTTGGTGATCTTTGTGATACTTAATCTTAATGCGGAATAATCGGATCGTCTATGCATCGAATAATGGAGATTCCATACTGTAATCTGAAAGCCATACCTGATTGGGAAGACATTCCCGATGCCACCGTGTTGCCGAGAAGAACTCTTGGTCTTCCGCACCTAACACCTTTAGGAGATCCTCTCAATGGGGACTAGGGTTTTCTCTTCTGTGTTGGTGAGGGGACCAAGACGTATATTTATAGGAAAGAGGGCCAAAGAAGCTTACCCATCACAATTCTCTCCTCTAGGGTCTCCACACCGTAGGTTTCCATATTAGGCTTAATAACCGCGTATAGGGAACACGGTTCAAGCGTCCCGCCCCAAACCTATTTGCAATGATCACAACTGTAGTGGGGCCCTCTGAATCGCTTAATCTGAATAATCCAACGGTCATGATCTAAACCGATGATCATGTGTGGCCCACTTAATGGAGTCTTACATTCTCCCACTTGGGCTACACTGATCTCTGAAAGAAAATAAAACATTTTATTTTATTTTGTGAAAAATATTTCATGAAACATGTTTTTTCAAAAGTTCCTAATGGGCGCCCTACTGATTTCAAAACAATACCGTTGGATAATTATGAGCAACGCTTGTCAGATCCGGTCCATCAAGACCACTGATATTGAATCATGGTAGTCAACACAACATTTCATATTTGTTCGAAGTGTGACGAGTCACAATCACAAATACCAATAGCCTTAACGACATGGATCACTGATATGGGGTGTGGTATGAAGATTGCACGTCTTATGTGATCATACGTGTTTATCTTCAAGTGGTCCTACTGAACGTGTCTCCAAGACACAAACCAAAGTCTTACTTACTCAAAACTGAATGTGCACACTGAAGGAGAAGCAAGATATAAACTGAAAAACAGAATCATCAATGCATAATAGATATCTCTAAAAAATATCTGGACATAATCGGATCATACATGAAAAAAAAACTCCCACTACTGAAATACATCATTGGGATCAACAACTCCCATAGATGTCACATGCTCCTTAAAAAGCGTGATAGGAAGGCCTTTAGTGAGAGGATCCGCTATTATCTGCCTTGTGCCGATGAGTTCCGCAGACACTTGACGATTCTGAACTCTCTCCTTCAAAACAAGATATTTGATGTCAATGTGCTTTGACCTCAATGAATGCTTGTTGTTGTTAGAGAAGTTAACTGCAGCTGAACTATCACAATAGATTTTCAATGGTTTCGGGATAATCTGCACAACCCGTAAACCAGAGAAAAAACTCTGAAGCCTGACCGCCTGATTCGTGGCTTCATGACAAACTACATACTCTGCTTCCATGGTAGATGATGCTGTAGTCGACTGTTTCACTCTCTTCCATGATACGGCTCCACTAACCATCATGAATACATAGCCCGAGGTGGACTTATTGTTGTCGAGACAACCAGCAAAATCTGCATCTGTCTATCCTACCAACTCCAAATGGTCGGATCTCCTGTATGTGAATTCGAAGTCCTTTGTCCTTTGCAGGTAGCGCAACACTTTCTTTACAGCTATCCAATGATTCATTCCTGGATTGCTAAGGTACCTGCCCAACATTCCAACCACAAAAGCAATATCTGGATGCGTACAGACCTGAGCATACATGATGCTCCCTACTGCTAAAGCATACGGAATAGCTTTCATCTTGTCCTTCTCTAGGTCATTCTTAGGACACTGAAATTGACCAAATTTGTCACCTTTTACAATAGGTGCTTGGCCAGGAGCACAACCTTGCATGCCAAACCTTTCGAGAACCCTATCAATATAGGCCTTCTGCGACAGGCCAAGTAATCCACGTGATCTGTCCCGGCTAATCTGAATGCCGATCACAAAAGAAGCATCACCAAGATCTTTCATCTCAAAATTTTGAGATAGAAATTTCTTAATCTCACGCAACAATCCAATATCACTACCGGCTAATAAAATGTCGTCAACATACAAGACCAAAATGATAAACTTACTCCCACTGATTTTCACATATATGCACTCATCTGCAGTGTTTTCAATGAAACCATATGAGGAAACAACTTCATGAAACTTTAGGTACCACTGTCGTGATGCCTGTTTCAACCCATAAATGGACTTCTTAAGTTTGCAGACCAGATGTTCTGAGCCTTTAGCTTTAAAACCTTCTGGTTGCAACATATATGCGTTTTTCATTAGATCTCTATTGAGAAACGCAGTTTTCATGTCCATTTGATGTAACTCCAAATCCATATGAGCCACAAGAGCCATAATGATCCTAAAGGAGTCTTTCTTGGATACAGGTGAGAAAGTCTCTTTAAAGTTAATGCCCTCATGCTGAGTGAAACCCTTTGCAACTAGCCTGGCTTTATACCTTTCGATATTGCTCTTAGAGTCCCGTTTGGTTTTAAATACCCATTTGCAACCAATCGGCCTAATCCCTTCGGGCAATTCAACAAGGTCCCAAACTTTGTTGTCCTTCATGGATTTCAATTCATCCTTCATGGCATCGAACCAATGAGAAGAATCCGCACTTTGTTCGACCTGCGAAAGAGATACAGGATCCTTTTCAACCCCAATGTCAAACTCATGCTCCTGCAAATAGATGATGTAATCATCTGGTATTGCAGATCTTCTCTCTCTATTTGATCGTCTTAATGGCTCATTATTCTGAATTGGGTTTTCCATTTCCTCATCGGTGGGTTGTATTTGAGGTTGTGTATGGTCGTCCATAGGGATCTCAGGGTCCACTGCTGGACGGACAACCATGCTACTCTGAATGATTGTGGTGGGAATCACAATCCACTCTTCCTCAAATACAATATCTCTTATATTTGTGCTCCCACTATCTTCAGTGTTCTCAATAAACCTAGCATTCCCAGTCTCAATGACTTTCATGGAATATGATGGACAATAAAATCTGAATCCTTTTGACCTTTCTGAGTATCCAATAAAGAAGCAACTAATAGTTCTAGGGTCAAGTTTTCTTTCATGCTGGTTATATGGTTTGGCTTCTGCAGGACAACCCCATACATGAAAATATCGTAGACTAGGCTTTCGCTATGTCCACAATTCATATGGAGTTTTCATTACAGCCTTACTTGGGACCCTATTAAGGATATGCACAGCCGTTTTCAACGCATCACCCCACAAAAATTCTGGCAACGTAGAATTACTAATCATAGATCTCACTATGTCCTTTAGGGTGCGATTACGCCTTTCCGCTACACCATTCTGCTCAGCTACACCATTCTGCTCTGGAGTACCAGGCATGGTGTACTGGGCGACGATGCCACAATCTTGTAGGTATCTAGCGAATGGACCTGGATTATGCCCAGATTCGTCATACCTTCCGTAGTACTCACCACCACGGTCGGATCTAACGACTTTGATCTTCCTGTCGAGTTGATTCTCGACTTCAACTTTATAGATCTTAAATGTATCCAGGGCGTCTGATTTTTCGTTAATAAGGTATAAGTACCCATAACGAGAATAGTCATCTATAAAAGTGATGAAATACTTCTGCCCATTCCAGGATGCTGTAGGGAACGGTCCGCAGATGTCTATATGAATCACTTCTAAGAGTCCTACGCTCCTAATGGCACCCTTTTTCCTTATTCTAGTCTGTTTACCTTTAATGTAATCAATACAAACCCCAAAGTCTGAGAAATCTAGGGAGTGAAGAATTTCTTCACGTACAAGCCTTTCCAATCTCTCACGAGAGATATGGCCTAATCGCTTGTGCCATAGCATGGAGGAATTCTCACAATCTAAACTTCGTTTGATGCCTTTAGTGTTTCCATGTGATGAATTAACGTTGTATACATGTGAAACATCCAAATCTAGCTGATAAAGGTTATTAACTAAAGTGCCAGAACCAATCACAACTGAATCATAGTAAATGCTTAATTTTCCATTTGCAAATTTAAACTCATAACCAAATTTGTCCAAACGAGAAATGGAAACCAAATTGCGCCTTATAGAAGGCACACAAACAGTATCTACTAGATCAAGAAAGTGTCATGACGATAACCTAAGCCTACAGACTCCAATAGCTTCCACGTTTGCTCTAATGCCGTTCCCCATATAGACTGATCTCTTTGCATCAGTTGGCGTCCTGCATGGAATTACAAATGTGAATAGTTGCACCAGAATCTATCCACCAGGAGTCTGTGGATATATCAGCTAAATTTGATTCAAAACAGACTAAAATATGGTCTTTACCCTTAGAAACGAGCCATGCTTTAAAATCTTCACAATCCTTCTTCTGATGACTGGGCTTCTTGCAGAAGAAGCAGCCATCATTAGGACCCTTCCTTTTCTTTTTAAATGTCTTTTCAGACTTAGGCTGATTGCCACCCGCAGGACCCATAGAACTTTTCCCTAAAGTGTGCTTTCTTTTCTTATTTTCTTTTCGTTCTTAACCAGATGTCACTAGGTGTGCACTTTGTGTCTTGCTCAACCTTCTGAGTCTTTCTTCCTCCTGAACGCACTGAGATATCAGTTCGTTCAATGTTCACTTTTCTTTTTGAGTATTGTAGCTGATTTGGAATTGACTGAATTGTGGAGGGAGGGAGTTTAGAACCAAGAAAATTAGGAGTTCATCCCCAATCTTAAGGTCTAATGCGCGGATTTTAGCCACCACATCAGACAATCCACCAATGTACTCCCTGATATTTCCTTGACCGTTATAGGTGGCTTGAGTCAATTTATGTAAAAGTGAACTCAGCTCAGCTTTATCCGATTTCTGAAATCGTTTTCCTATTTCAGTCAAGAAATCTTTAGCTTTCTCAGTGTCGGGCATGACACCCTGCATGGTCTCAGAAATCGAGTTCTTTATGATCTTAAGACACATCTTATTTGACTTGGTCCAGGCCTTGTAGTGAGCCTTTGCTGAATCCGTACTAGAATCAGTTGGAGTAGGAGGCTCTACTTCCTCCAGGGCAAAGTCCAAGTCCATGCAACCTAGGACTATTTCAACGGACGACTTCCATTTGGAATAGTTGGACCCTGTAAGCAAAGGTATGGAATTAAATTGTGTTGGAATATTGGAAACAATCATAGCTGGACATTCAAAGTATAAAACTCACATTAATAATTAAGTCCCTTATAACAATGCATGAACATAAACCACAAATATCATGCATGTATGAACATTCGATTGATTTTGGCCTTCAATCAAATGACCTAGAATGATGATGGGCCATAATCATCAAAATCTGGCAAGAGCCCAGCGTATCATGACAATTCCTCGTTTGGGCGAAATTATAACATACATGAGGCTCTACTGAATCATGAAGCTGACCAATGTTGGTGAATTAAATCTAAGACGCCCATCACCTTTGGGTGAAATGAATCTCTCAGACCTATATCACCATCACCAACCACTTCATCCCGCTCACATCCAGCCAAATGATGATACTTCTTTGTTCTGACCACCGCTCGCCTAAATATGAACGCAACTGAATGCAATTCTACAATGGAGTGTCACTGAATTCCATATACAGAAGTCTAGAAGTAGAAATCTTTACTAATTGAGGTCACTTTGGTGGCTAACACAATCAGCTCCAATCCCACTTCCAAACTCAAGGATTGCTGCATGGTCCTGCCCAAAATGGACCATTCTGTAAGAGTTCTGATTTGGCCCAAAACACAACTGACATTGACTGCCCGTAGGCTCAAAACATATTCCAAAAGAATGGTTGGTTTAATTTCTTAATGGTCAACAACTAACTATCAGTCTCAAACACATGGGTAATGGCCCCATTTTAGGTCAAATCAGAGTAATATATAATCCACATTTATTGAATTACTAGGGCCACCTTATAAAAGCTACCAACCATCAATTACTTTATTTAGGTTTTATTTGTATGGATGGCCCAACTATAGGTAATTCAGTAGTTTACATCATCTTGGACAATGGGCCCAAGTATCCAAAGTAGGCCCCTTAAAATCCAAAAGAAATTACCAAACATTAGTGGGCTGAATGGATTTAGGCTTGGGCCGAGCTGGCGGGCCTGATCCACTGGATTGGGCTTATCGGGCATGGCCAAATGGACCGGGCCTAACAATTGGACTGGGCCTGATGACCAGCTGGGCCTGGCCCATCCCGCTCGTCCAAAACAGGGCCTGATGAGATATTACATCAAAACAGGGCCTGATCTCAGCCCGCTCGTCCAAAAGGAGAACCCGCTGGCGTGTACAGATACCAGCGCCCAAAAAAAACAGCAGCATTCCAAAACAGGGTCCAAACCCTAGCCGCATCTTATCTTCATCCCTGATGAGCAAAACCCTGCCGCCATCAACTCCTCCACCACCAACACCGGCTCTGCCTTCTCTATTGCTACCTACGGCACTGCCGCTGCACCAGCGGCGTCCAATCGCCGGTATCAATGATGAAGGATGGCTACTGTCGCTGTCGCTGTTGGAGAAGACGACAGCCATCACCAAAGCTCACCGCCATTAAAATCGGCAGCAGCAGAGATCGAAAACGGAGGAGTAATGGAGGTATGAGTTTTTACGGTCGTCGGCCATGGCTTGGACTGAATCCGATCTCGATGGCCCTCAATCAGCGCTGAAATCTATGGCTATGATCGTCTGAATCGGGCCATGATAGCCGGCAGTGATGGCTGCAGCGGTTTTCATGGGTTTGGCTGCCGCGGCCGTTAGCCATTACGAACTGGCGGCGGCAGCTCAATACATTGATCATCAGCCATGGGCGATGATCGCAGCTGTCGATCATCGTTGGCCGTCGGGGCCGCTGGTTTTTTTTTTTTTTTATATATGATTTGGGTGAATAAAGATCAGATCTAAATCCGACCAGAATGAATGGCCGTCGGAATCTGACGCAACACCCTTGGATTTTCACGGATGCCTGTAATGGCCAATCACAGCAAGAGGCCATGACCGGTGATCTCTTCTACTGTGTTCTGAATGGCTGGCCAAATCCCTATCAATATCACAGTGATAACCAACAATGGAGTTTTCCATGCGATTTCCAAAGCGACAAGGCTGATTGAACCATCAATACATGACCACAGGGCCACACGCCCATCCACAAGCATGGCAGGTATGTGGCGTGAAAGACAGTAGCAGGAAATCGTAAAGATACTGAATCTACCATATTCATGCATAGGTTTCTCTGATACCAACTGTGATACTTAATCTTAATGCGGAATAATCGGATCGTCTATGCATCGAATAATGGAGATTCCATACTGTAATCTGAAAGCCATACCTGATTGGGAAGACATTCCCGATGCCGCCGTGTTGCCGAGAAGAACTCTTGGTCTTCCGCACCTAACAATCTTGACAAACAGTTCCATCGCAGATCAAGATATGTGTACAACGGTAGAATACCTATGATTGGTGCTAGTATGGATTCAGAAATCCGTTATGATTTATTCAACAAAGAGATCATTATCTTCTTCGCAAAAATAAACCTTAAGTCGACAAGAAGAGAATCTCTAAAATGGAAAGAAAAAAAAGAGTTTGATATTAGTGATGAAAGCATTGTTTCTAATGTACTCGGTAGCCTTGTATAAGCATTGAGGCTCTAAATTCCTAATTCAGATCAAATTTGACAACTTTTTTTCTTAAAATAAGTTTTTAAAATAATTAACTAATTAAAAATAATAAAAGATATTTAATTATATTTAAAGTAATAAACATATTTTAACTAAATTAAAGATTTGGAACTAAAACCAAATTCTTAAAATCATAAAAATAGGAAACATGTAACTTACTAAAAATAGTAAGTTTGTACTTTAGATTTAAAATTGACCCTTGAAACTATTAAATTTTATAAATTCATTCGAAAGTCAATGAACTTGGTTGATTGGGTAGATGTAGAGCTCTTTGATAGCTTTCCAATGACATATTATATATGCGAATCGGATAAGTAATCACAAATTGATGAGTATCGAAAGTTATAGTGCACGTTGAGCCTTTTGCTATAGATCGAGCTTTTTTTTATTGATTTTTTTTTTCAATCATGGCCATCCATAAATTAATCCATAGTTTGTTCCATGCATGTCCTCACCATTGGAAGAAAAACTCATCATTAAGTTCTTCTTGACAATTTGATACCAACAACTTAGTGGGTGTGTGGTGGAAATTCTGAGAAGGAAGAGATCACTGACTTCTTTATTATGAAATAATCCATGATTTTTTCCTAAATAAAGAGAGAAAATGTAAGAAATTTATTTTCTCTTAAAAAAAACTTTTATTTTTAACAAATAGGCTGGGAGAGTTAACCATTTACTAACCGTTAATTAACATTCGCAATATCTATTTAATTATTACACATTGTAATTAAACCCATCCTGAATTGAAATTAGCTTTGTGGCAAATGAAGTAATTTTCTTCAGAGTTCCTTCTAATCATGAAGTTGTCTTTGACTTTTCAACTCCTCAGTAAATAATAGTAAATAGCTCATTATTATTATGTATGTCTATTTGGTAGTTAAGGGGTATTTCTACCTTTAAATTTGTATAAAAAGCTTATTTAAATGTATGGGGTCCATTGCGATGTATGTGACATATCCACACCCTCCATTTGTTTTATCTAAACATTTTAGGTGATGAGCCTAAAAATGAGGAAAATCCAAATTCCTCAAGCGGCCCACACCACAGGAAATCGTGGTTGTAAAAAGGTTTTCAAAGGTAGGCGTTCAACCCACTCTTTTGTGTGGCGTGGTCCATTTGAACTTTGGATGTACCTCAATTTTGGGTTCATGCCCTAAAATCAGCCAGTGAAATAGATGGACGGCATGGATAAGCTACATATATCACTATGGACCCCACATAAAAGATGGACGGCATGGATGCACCTCAATGTGTACGAACAATCATATTTTGCCAAGAGTATTGAAGTTCTTATCCATACAAAGTGCCTGGACACGTGTGGTTGGCTCTAGAAATTTCCCAGCACAGCAACTTTGAACTACCACTACGAGTGTGAGTTACGCACGTTCTTGTGAGCCATAGAAATGGATAAAAGAGAGTGGAGATGAAGATGCAGGTTGGCTAGTGATCCAGCTCGCTGTTGTCAAAGATATGTGTGCCCCATCATGATGTATGTATTTTATCCAGGCCGTCGATCCATTTTCCAAGCTCATTTTAGGGCACGAGACAAAAAATGAGTCTGATCCAAAGCTCAAGTGGGCCTCACCACAGGAAACAGTGGGGAGAATGATGTCTACTGTCTAAACCTTCCTAGGGCCCACAGTAATGTTAATCTGTCATCCAACCTGTTCATAAGGTCACACAAACAAGGATGAAGGGAAAACACAAATATCGGCTTCATCCAAAACTTTCATGGCCCTCTGGAAAGCTTTTAATCTCTACTGCTTCCTGTGGTCTAATTGAGCTTGGATATGTCTCATTGTTTTCGGACTAATGCCATAAAATGACCTGAAAAAATGGATGGACGGTGTGGATAAAACATATACATTATGGTGGGCCGCAAAGGGCTTTGACGTCAGCTAACTGGCTGGTGTTGGGGTCACCAGCCAAACCGCGTCCGAAATGGAACGCGTTACGATATTCTTCTTTTGCATTCACGCGTGAAATGATGTGGATGGAGCATTACCCCAAATGTTACGTGTTTTTTAAGTAACTTTTGATACATGACACGTGGCTTCATCTTGCCAACCTGGATCATCAACATCATGGACCTCGTTGGGATGAAGCATGGCCCGGAAATCACTCTGACTGGACCACCTAATTCGAAGGTTAAGAAGAAAATGCTCGATTGTCAAGAATTTTCTCGTCTGAATCAGATGGCTAGGATCGTCTGATCAATGTGATTTTATGCCATGATCCATCCGAGATGTAGCCCATGTTTGGACGGCCTATATTGATATGCAAATGTACCAAGCACGTAGTGACAAAGCTGGAGTCAATGTCAGTGGAGAAATTTCCGACTGTAAACCTCTGTTTTGACCATTATTCCCAGCTAAACCTCTAACACTTTTCTTTCCAAAAGTAAACTTCACTTGTACGGACGGACAATTTTCGGACCGAAATACCCCCGTTCTTAGGATTTATTCCTTCTCCACAGAAAAGCTATTTTCTCCTCGTTTTTCTCTTCTTCTATATTCAAAACTCATTTTCTTCTCTCATTTATAGCAAAAAAAAGCATCATCTCTTTAGTTTTGAGATCGATTTTGACTTCAGAGTATTATTTTCTATTTCTTCAACTCGTGTTTCATCGGAAACGAGGTTGTGGTGTGAACCAGGTAAGAACGAAGAATGTGATTTTTTTTTCTCAACGAATGCATTTTTTTTTTTTAATAATTAAGTCGGATCTTTGTTTATCGCAATGTGTTTTTGCAATAATCAATCTCGTTGAATTTCAATGAGCATATTGATATTTCAAAGATTCGTGATAGCTGTGCTCTTTGAATTACTGTGCTATTTGAATTTTACATTGTGCTCTTTCAATTTTACAGTGTGCTCGTTGAATTATATCTGTGCTCTTTGAAATTCAACGAGATCGCAGTCAATTCTATGGCTACAGTTAATATTCATAGCCTTTAGTTAAAATTTAACGAGATCTCGTTAAATTCTCACTGTGCTCGTTGAATTTCAACGAGATCTCGTTAAATTCCAACAAAAGGCTACGAATTTTAACCGTAGCTAACGAGATATCTTTCAAAATTCAAAGAGCACCGAGCACAGTGCTAATTCAACGTGATTTCTTTCAAAATTCAAAGAGCACACCACCAATTCAACGAGATTTCTTTCAAAATTCAAAGAGTACAATTTCAACGAGTACTCTTTCAAAATTCAAAGAATACTCTTTCAAACACATTCTCAAACTTTTCAACATTTTCCTTCGTTGTGACATTTCAACAAACATGTATTCAAATTCGAAATACAATGAAAGTTGGTTAAAATTCTCAAACATTGTCCACATACACTTTACAACAAACACGTTATATACATATTAGACATTCACATTCCAAAAAAACAACATTCATAAAATAAAATAAAAAACATTTAAATCTGTGCTCTTTGAAATTCAACGAGATCGCGTTGAAATTGACCGCGATTGCGGTGAAATTGACCGACCTCGTTGAAATTCACCGGGATCGCGTTGAAATTGAACGCGATCTCCCATTTCAACATTTCAAGTTTACATTGGCATTTCTACAAACAATTTGTATGCTAAGGTTAACGAACAATCTTAAAACAAAAATCACTCCCAAATATTCAAACGAACCCAACCTAAAACGAAAATCACCCCCAAACATTCCTAAAACATACATTTCCGTAGCCTCTTCGACGGAGGAGCCATAAGAAAGATGAAGATGAAGATGAGATCTTCAACGAGAAAATTGTGTCTCGTTGATTTTCAACGAGATCAACTCAACGAGATCAATTCAACGAGATCGCGGTGAAACTCTCAACGAACAAGGGAACTTTGGTCAGAAAAAAATGGAAGTTTACTTTTGGAAAGAAAAGTATTGGAGGTTTAGCTGGGAATATTGGTCAAAATAGATGTTTATAGTCGGAAATTTCTCATGTTAGTGTTGTAAGATGCTGTCATATTTGAAAGCGGATTGCATACTAGCGTGCGGAGTAAACTCTGTGAAGCCCGCAGTGATTTACGTATTTTATCCACTCCGTCCATCCATCTTAACAAAAAATTTTAGGTATGGTGCCAAAAAATGAAGCATATCACAATCTAAAGTGTACCACACCACTAGAAATGTGTGAACTGAATGTCTACCATTGAAAAATTCTCGAAGACATAGAAGTTTTGGATCAAGCTGATATTTGTGTTTTCCCTTCATCCATATCCATGTGATCTTATGAACAGGTTGGATCACAAATAAACATCAATGTAGGGCCTGGAACATTTCAATGGTGGAAATCATTATTCCCATTGTTTCCCATGGCATGGTCCACTTGAGATTTAGATATGCTTAAATTTTGGGCTCAACCACTAAAAGGAGCTGCAAAAACATATGGACGGAATAGATAAAGCACATACATTCTAGGTGAGCCCAACTGAGTTTACTCCACACGATAAGAGCGTGCGGAGTAACTCCGCACGCAATCCGATTCCTGTCATATTCCTTTGAGAAATTTCCGACTGTAAACCTCTCTTTTGACCATTATTCCCAGCTAAACCTCCAATACTTTTCTTTTCAAAAGTAAACTTCTATTATTTTTCTGACCAAACTGCCCTTGTTCGTTTCGAAATTCACCGCGATCTTGTTGAATTGATCTCGTTGAAAATCAACGAGACGCATAATTTTCATCTCATCTTCATCTTCATCTTCGTTCATATATCTTCGGTTGTCAACGGTTTTTATGGCTCCTCCGTCCAAGAGGTTACAGAAAGGTATGTTTTAGGAATGTTTGGGGGTGATTTTCGTTTTAGGTTGGGTTCGTTTGAATATTTGGGAGTGATTTTCGTTTTAAGATTGTTCGTTAACCTTGGCATACAAACTGTTTGTAGAAATGCCAATGTAAACTTGAAATGTTGAAATGGGAATGTTATGGCTTGATCAACCATACAAGGTGTTTGTAGAAATGCCAATGTAACCTTGAAATGTTGAAATGTGAATATTATGGCTTAATTAATCATACAAAGTATTTGTAGAAATGCCAATGTAACCTTGGAATGTTGAAATGAGAGATCGCGTTCAATTTCAACGCGATCCCGATGAATTTCAACGAGATCGCGTCGCGGTGAATTTCACCGCGATCTCGTTGAATTTCAAAGAGCATCTTTCAAAAAGCACAGTTTAAATGTTTTTTATTTTATTTTATGAATGTTGTTTTTTTGGAATGTGAATGTCTAATACGTATACAATATGTTTGTTGTAAAGTGTATGTGGACAATGTTTGAGAATTTTAACCAATTTTCATTGTATTTCGAATTCGAATACAACATGTTTGTTGAAATGTCACAACGAAGGAAAATGTTGAAAAGTTTGAGAATGTGTTTGAAAAGGTATTCTTTGAATTTTGAAAAAGTACTCGTTGAAATTGTACTCTTTGAATTTTGAAAGAAATCTCGTTGAATTGGTGCTGTGCTCTTTGAATTTTGAAAGAAATCTCGTTGAATTGGCATATTGTTGTCTCTTTTAATTTTAAAAGAGATCTCATTAAATTGACATTGTGCCTTTTGAATTTTGAAAGAGATCTCGTTGAATTGTCACTGTACTCTTTAAATTTTGAAAGAAATCACGTTGAATTAGCACTATGCTCTGTGCTCTTTGAATTTTGAAAGAGATCTCATGAGCCACGGTTACAATCCGTAAGCCTTTAGTTAGAATTTAACGAGATATTGTTGAAATTCAATGAGCACAGTGAAAATTTAACTAGCTCTCATTAAATTTTAACTAAAGGCTACGGATATTAACTGTAGACATAGAGTACAGTGAGAATTTAACGCGATCTCGTTGAAATTCAACGAGCACGGTAAGAATTTAACGAGATCTCATTGAAATTCAACAAGCACACTAAGAATTTAACGAGATCTCGTTAAATTTTAACTAAAGGCTACGGATATTAACTATAGCCATAGTACAGTGAGAATTTAACGAGATCTCGTTGAAATTCAACGATCACAGATATAATTCAACGAGATCGCGTTCAATTTCAATGCAATCACGGTGAATTTCAACGAGATCGCGGTGAAATTGAACGAGCATAGTGAGAATTTAATGAGATCTCGTTAAATTTTAACTAAAGGCTACGAATATTAACTGTAGCCATAGAGTACAGTGAGAATTTAACGAGATCTCGTTGAAATTCAACAAGCATAGATATAATTCAACGAGATTGCATTCAATTTCAACGTGATCGCGGTAAATTTAACGAGATGGCGGTGAAATTCAACGAGCACAGTAAGAATTTAACGAGATCTTGTTAAATTTTAACTAAAGGCTACGGATATTAACTGTAGCCATAGAGTACAGTGAGAATTTAACAAGATCTTATTGAAATTCAACGAGCGCAGATATAATTCAACGAGATCGCATTCAATTTCAACGCGATCGCAGTGAATTTCAACGAGATCACGATCAATTTCACCGCGATCTCATTGAAATTCACCGCGATCTCGTTGAATTTCAAAACGCACAGATATAATTCAACGAGCACACTGTAAAATTCAAAGAGCACGATGTAAAATTCAAAGAGCATAACTATCACGAACCTTCGAATGTCCTAACGTTTACACTGTGCTCTTTGAAATATCAATATGCTCGTTGAAATTCAACGAGATCGATTATTGTAAAAACACATTGCGATAAACAAAAATCCTACTTGATTATTAAAAAAAAAAATTGCATTCGTTGAGAAAAAAATTTTACATTCTTCGTTCTTACCTGGTCCACACCACAACCTCATTTCCAATGAAACACGAGTTGAAGAAATAGAAAAGTAATGCTTTGAAGTGAAAACTGATCTCAAAACTAAAGAGATGATGCTTTTTTTGCTATAGATGAGAGAAAAAAATGAGTTTTGAATATAGAAGAGGAGAAAAACGAGGAGAAAATATGTTTTTTTTTAGAAGGAATAAATCCTAACAACAGGGGTATTTTGGTCCGATAATGTCCCATCCGTACAAATGAAGTTTACTTTTGGAAAGAAAACTATTGGAGGTCTAGCTGGGAATAATGGTCAAAAGAGAGGTTTACAGTCGGAAATTTCTCTACTTTTGTGGGGGCATAAAAAGTTTTTAAAGGTCAAACCCCACTATCTCCTATGGTGTGGTCCACCTTTGACTTAAATGCGTTTCATTTTTGGGCTAATTCCATAATGGCAAAACAGAAGGAGGGCATGGATGTAGAATAAATACATCAATGTGTGGCCACACCTAATCCACTCATGTTGATGGCAAATAAACATCATGGTGGGTCTTAGGAACGTTTAAGGGGTTATTGTCCCCACTGGTTCTGTGGTGTGGCTTACTTGAGCCTTCAATTTGCCTTATCTTTGGGGCCATGCCTACGCCTTAAAATGATCTCCAAAAATGGATGGACGGTGCAAATGCATGCATAATGGTGAGCCCAAAAGAACTTGGTAACGCTTGGGAGTGGATTGGTGTGGTCCGCGTGAGGCTTGAATATGCATCAATTTTTTAATCATGCTCTAAAATGATATGGAAAATTAGATGGGTGGCGTGGATAAAACACATATATCACAGTGGGCCCCACAGAGTATCCGTACCAGGATACTCCAAAATCGGCGTATCTGGTGGTGGTGGCTTTAGACGTATTCCAAGGGACGCGGATTGCGTCCGACCTTAGTTAGACCTTTCAGCGTTCGACCATATCTGTGTGGGGACCACTGTAATGTATCGGTTTATCCAAGCCGTCCATCCCTCCTATAAGATCATGTTAAGGTATGGCTCAAACAATGAATCAGATCGAACGCTATCGTCGATCACGCCAAATAGAAAGCTTGGGTTTCATTAAATGCATACAGCCTCATACGCAAGTTGCATTAAATGCAAGAGTCGTCTCTGGTGTGGTTCATAACACCGTTGGATCTGACTCAATTTTGAGCCCATTACTTAGCATGATTTCATAAAATTGTTGGACGACGTGGATAAACAGATACATAAATGTGGGCCCTCACACAGATCTGGTCAGGCGCAATCCGCATCCTATTCCAACTGTATCCCGCGTAACAGACTTGAATGCGCACACTGAGCGGACGCGCATTGGCTAGTCACCCCAACACGAGCCCCGGTGTCAAAGCTGTGTGGGCCCCACCATGATGTATGTGTTGTATCCACGTTGTCCATCCATTTTTCCACCTCATTTTAGAACATGGCCCAAAAATGAGGCAGATCCAAATCTCAGGTGGACCACACCACAGAAAACAGTGTTGATTAAACGTCCACCCTTAAAAACTTCCCAGGGCCCACCGTGATGTTTATTTGCCATCCAACCTGTTGATAAGGTCACACAGACCTGGATGAAGTGAAAACACAAATATCAGCTTGATCCAAAACTTCTGTAGCCTCCAAGAAATTTTCAACGGTGAGAATTTAATTCTCACTATTTCCTGTGGTGTGCTCCACTTGAGATTTGGATCTGCCTCATTTTTGGGCCCATGCCGTAAAATGAAGTGGAAAAATGGATGGACAACATGGATAAAATACATACATCATGGTGGGGCCCACACAACACCAGCCCCGGGCTGGTGTTGGGGTCACTAGCCAATCCGCGTCCACACTGACCACCCGTGATTGCACCCATGATCTCCAACCGTTAAAGCTCGATTGTTGGAAACCTGGTAAGAATTTCAAAATATAAAATCCCATTTTGAAATCAAAACGCACGTTGACATATTGCCATTATTGGAGGGTGGGAGGAGACTTTAGCATGTACTCTCGTTACACACTGTGCGTATAGAAACTAATCCTTTTACTACAATGCATCTATGGGTAGAACTGTACACGAGTCTAGGATGCTTGAAAAACGCGCTTGGCTCGGTTCGAAAATGCTTTTAGTTTAGATTTGTTGCGTAGCATATCGACAACGTCGGTGAACCGAGATCTAATCTTCAGCCTCACCCACAAACGATAAACAGGAAGAAATAATAACTAGAAGTAGAATTCACACATACCAACAATCTACAAGACGGAATTTATGTGAAAAAACCCCAAACAAGGATAAAAAACCACGGTGCAAACTTTTACTATGAAAAAGACAAAGTTACAAGCAATACACTTACCTTCTCCTATACTCTCATGCACAGAGATGGTCCTTTTGCTAATCCTCTCACCTTTTTCCCACCTTGGATGTATAGAAACCCTAATTCCATAGCCTAATCCCAGATTACACCCCTTTTTATAGTAAAACTCGAAATTACAACTCAAAATAGGAAACCCCACAGTTAACACCGCAGCCGGTCGGACGTCCGGTCAGACTAGGTCGGGCGCCCACCCAATGTTAAAACAATCCAGCGAGAAACGGGAATAAATTTTCGAATATCGGGCACCTGGCTGTTCCCAGAACAGTCCAGAGATATCTGTCTCAATACACTAAATATCGGGTGCCCGATCCACTAGCCATCCGGGCTCCCAACCATCCCCTGATGTGATTTGGCTCCACATCTCAACAGATTGGAAGTGAGTTTGAGCCGAGTCAAGTCATTTTTTAGATGCTCGAATGAGTTCAAGTCGAACACCAAGCATGGCCCTACTCGACTTAGCTTGACTCGAACATTGACTCATACTCGGCTTGAATTGACTCGGCTCGACTTGCTTGGATGACTCAGAAGCATAAATACCTAAAAAATAAAAATAAAAAAAACTTTAACTTTAATCTTGCCCGAGCGCCCCCCTCTACCCAACCCTAATCCTAACCCTCTCCATCCCTCTCTTTGAGCTCGATGTCCAACAACTCAACCTACCGCATTCCCTCCCTCTCTCTCTAAGCTCATTGTCCGACCACCCAACCCACCACATTCCCTCTCTTTCCTCTAAGCTCGACGTCCAGCCACCACATTCCCTCCCTCCGGCCCTCTCTCTCTTTCTTAGCTCGACGTCCGGCCACCCCCGTTGCATGTCTGTCGCCCTACATGATGTTGCCGCCTTGCCCTCTGCATATCCGTCGCCCTGCACGGCGCTACCGCCTCGCCAACTGCCTGTCCGCTTGCCCTATCGTCCGCTGTCTATCTGATAACCCCCCCCCCCCCCCCCCCCCCCCCCCCAATTTTTCCCTTAGATTTTCGGGCAACCAACCGAGCGTTGTCCATGGTCGGTCACTCGAACTCAGCTCGAAAGACTCGAACTCGGCTTAAAAACTCAGACTCGGCTCGGACTTGAACTCGAACTTGCTCGATCTATTGACCAAGCAGAGCCATGCTCGACTCGGCCGAGTAGAGTCAAGTAACAAGGAGGGGTAGATGTGATCGAGTCAAGCACCGAGCAGGAGTAATACTCAACTCGACTCGACTCGACTAGATTGGTGTACAACACTATCCGTGAGTTAGGGCTTTGAAAGAATTAGGAGAAGGAATGAATTACTGAGTTGGGGCTGGTGTCCAGGCCCGGTGGCCCACTGACGCAGGGAGGACGTGGTAGGTCGATCACCATCTCCCTAACCGATAGTTTCTCGAATCCACGAGAAGAAATAAAAGATAAAAAGAGGAAATAAATTCCGAATAATTGATTTATTGATAATTGAATGAATAAAAAACGGAATTACAATGCATATAAATAGGAAACTAAACCCTAGGTAAAGTATCAAAATCCAACTCCAACTAAAACTCCTAGAAAACGCAACTTAGTTTACTATTTATAGAAGTCGTTCAATCCTACTAGAACTCTTGGTTTTCGGCCAAAAATAGAAAGTTATCAAATGGCCTCAACCACATTGTTCTACGAAATATTCTAAGCCCTTTTCATGTTGGGCACTAACTCTAAAACCCTACAGATGCAAAGTTATGATGGAATTAAAACTTACTATAAATAGTAAAAATGAAAATAAACTAGCCTAATGACCGTCGATATGGTCGATTCTCGCGATTCCAGCTTGGGCAACCCGGCGTAGCGGGTTGGTTGGCTAAAGTAGCTCGAGCTACCCCAAATTGATATATTATACGTCCCGTAACTCATTCCGGATTGTGAGATACGACCGATTCACGGTCCTGACGGTCCGGATCACTTTCGGCCCCGTCCGGTCTTCTTTTGCCCCATCTGGGCCATGAAATAGTCAGCGACCCGTCCTACATCACCCACCTTCAGTTCCAAGACTATGGATTGACGGCCACAATTGATTTTATAAGAAAGACTCTATGTGTGTGTGAGGGCCCCACCATGACGTATGTGTTTTATCAACACCATCCTTCCAATTTTTTCAGATCATTTTAGGTCATGAGCCCAAAACTCGTGCATATACAAAGCTCAGGTGGACCACATCATAGGAAACAGTGGGGATTGATCCTCTATTGTTGAAAACTTCTTGAGGGTTTGGATTAAGCTAATGTTTGTGTTTTCCCTTGATCCAGGTACTTATACGACTTCATGAAAATGTTAGGCAGCAAATAAACATTGCGGTGGATCCCAGGAAGTTTTCAATGGCAAGCGATTCAATCGCCAGTGTTTCCTGTGGTGGGTGTGCTTCACTTGAGCTTTGGATCTGCTTTGCTTTTTGGGCTAACGCCTTAAACGATATAGCAAAATAGATGTACGGTGGAGATAAAACCCATATGAGTATATATCATGGTGAGGCCACAGTGCTATGACACCAACTAGCTGGCTGGTGACACGCGTCGATGCCATGAGCCCTGAAATTGGAACACGTTAGGATATTCTTCTTCTTTTGCATTCACGCGTGAAAATTTCATAAGTGGCTTCATCTTGCCCACCTAAATCATCAACATCATGACCTCCTTGGGATGAATTAATAAAGCACGAAAATCACTCTGATTGGACTACCTAATTCGAAGGTTAAGAAGAAAATGCTAGATTGTCGAGATTTTCTTGGCTGAATCAGATGGCTAGGATTATCTGATCAATGTGAATTTCGCGTATGCGGATTCGTACCGAGTAACTCACTTCCCTGCAACGTACTAAGTAAACTCAGTGGAGCTTACTGTGATATGTCTTATCCATGCCGTCCATTTGCTTTATCAGCTCATTTTAGTGCATTAGCCCAAAATTGAAGCATATTCAAATCTCAAGTGGACCATATCGCAAAAAACAGTGTGGATAATGATGTCCACCATTAAAACCATCCTAGGGCTAACAGTGATGTTTATTTGTCATCTAACCTGCTCATAAGGTCACACACAAACCTAGATGAAGGGGAAACACATAACTCAGTTTGGTCCAAAACTTTTGTGGAACTCAAAAAGTTTCCAACCGCAGGCATTCAATCCCTATAATTTCCTATGGTGTGTCCACTCGAGGTTTGAATATGCTTCAATTTTGAGCTTGTGCACTAAAATGAGCTGAAAAAATGGATAGACTGAATGCATAAAAACACACATATCATGGTGGGCCCCTCATATTATCCACACCATGATTTAGGGTGGTGACCTTCCCACCACACTGTGTCAGAAGCTAATCATTTTGTTACTATCCTTCCGTCATACAGGTGGTAGGTAAAGATAGGCAAAGTCAACATAAGGGACGTTTTGTGTGTAAGCTTTTCATTTTAAAAAGGAAATTTTATAATTAATAATGGTAGTGTACTCCAAAAGATTACAGCTCCCTTTCTACACATGCATGGAGCTGCATCTTGAATAACTAAGTTCTTTATTTTTCACAAATGGAGAAATTTATGATACATGACCCTAGAGTTTTCAATTTTAATTGGTGCAGCAAAGTGATTAGAGCATTGGTTTGTTGCCTTAGCTGGGGATGCACTATCTCAAGAATCTTGTGAGAAAACAATCGCAACCTTTCGATATTTAACCTACAAAATTAGGTTGAAAGAATAAAAATAATTGTCCATGTTCAACTAAAAAAACTAAATGTAACATAGCGTGTGATAAGAGATCATCGTCTGTTTCGCAAAAAAATAGACCTTGAGTCCCCAACGAGAGAATCTCTAGAAAGGAGAAAAGGTTTGATATTAGTGATGAAAGCATTATTTATAATGTACTTGATAGCTTTGTATAAGCAAAGAGGCTATAAATTCCTAATTCAGCTCAAATTAGACAACTTTTTTTTAAATAATAAACTTATTAAAAATTAATAAAAGACATTTAACTGTATGTAAACTAATAAACATCTTTAGGATAAATTAAAGATTTTGAACTGAACCAAACTCTTAAAACCATAAAAAAAAATGGTAAGTTTTGTTGAAAGGAACCTTAAATCTTCAGATTTGGGGGTCATTGATCGATCGACCATTATGGTTGATCGATCGAATATATTCTGGATGAGATAGTTAAGTCTTTAGCCACTTTTGGACCAGTTCGGTCGATTGACGTCATTGGGGTTTGATTGATTGAAACTGGCTGAATTTATTTGTATACTCGTTGGATAGTTTTGGACAACTTGCCGATGTCGAGTGATTGAAGGTTAATCGGTCGATGTCAATCGATTAATCAATTGACGATGCGCACTGTTTTGCGTAAGTACACTATTTTGTTTCTAATTCTAGGTGTAACACTATATATGCCGGTGTAATGTGGGATTATGGTATTTAAATCATTCAAGAGAGTTCTAAAATGTTTCTAGCGTTTGTGGAGAGGAGGCTAGGGTTTTTCGTCATTATAAGTTTAGATTTTCATCTCTTATAATTTGTTTCATAGTGGATTATTGTCGCTTTATGTCGTGGTTTTTTCCTATAAGGATTTTTCACATAAAATTTGTGTGTTCTCTGGTTGCTTGTTTGTGTTTATCTATTGCTTGTTTGATTGAACTCTGTGATTACTTTCACGGTTGCCTAGCAAGTTTGTACTTTACATTTAAATTTGATCCTTGAAACTATTAAATTTTACAAATTCATTGGAGGTCAATGAACCTGACTAAGTGGATAGATGCAGAATTCTTTGATAACTTTCCAATTACATATTATATATGTGAATCGGATAACCAATCACAAATTTATAAGTATTGAAAGCTATAATGCACGTTAGGCTTTTTTGCCATAGATTGAGTTTTTTTATTGATTTATTTTCAATATTAGCTGTCCATAAATTAATACATAGTTTGTTTCATGCATGTCCTCACCACTAGAAGAAAAACTCATCATCAAGCCCTCCTTAACGATTTGATACCAACTAACTTAGTGTGTAGCCAAAATGAAAAAGAAGAGATCAACGGCTTCTTTCCTATGAGATAATCCATGACTTTGTCCTAGGTAAAAAAGTAAGAAATTCATTTTCTCTTCAAAAAAACTTTTATTTTCAAAAAAAAAAAAAAAAAAGACTAGGAGAGTTAACCATTTACTAACCATTAATTAACATTCATAATGTTATGGGTTAATCTGGGATGACCCTAAAGTGCACTGCTAAAGGCAATGCACGAGCACATACTAACATCCTCTATTTCCGTGCCATGCACGAACTCTAAAGCGCTCGGCTAACAGTACTTGTTGGTATTGATGAATTACCTCGATGCCCTCAGACTTGATGCGGCGCTCAGCTATTTATTAGAGTCGAGCGCCATATCCTTACATATGCGGTTGGTATTCTTTAGTACCCGAATGATCGTTACCAATCGTTCATCATAACATTACATTCAATTATTATCGAGCGTTGTCTCCCGAACACTCCTCTCTAAATACTCGAGACTTGGTTAACGTCTTTTGCAAGTTACGAGATTTGACATGCTAAAGTTATTATGAAAGATATCCACAATACGCAGAAAATCTCACCCATCTCTCCAAGGCAATCACGCATCTAGTTATGATCGTGACCCATCCTGCGTAGGAGATCAAATCCTAGCAGAATTAGAATCCTAGTGAAATACAACAAGGATATACACTATAAAAGACCATCCATGCTACGAACAAAGGTATGATATACTAAATATATACATTCATTTGAAGATTCTTTACACTATCACTAACTTAAGCATCGGAGGGCTATCAGCCAGCACCCCCGATGACCATCCTAACCTTTAGTGGTGTTTGCATGTCCTATCGATCCAAGCTTTCTGTCTACTATCATCAATCAGACGGCTACGATTCAATTTGGTCCCTAATCGACATCTGGTAAAGTGATTTAGCGTCAACACATGATATCTATTTAATTATTACACTTTGTAATTAAATCCATTCTAAGTTGAGATTATCATTATAGTTAAGGAAGTAATTTTCTTCAAAGTTCCTTCTGATCTTTAAGATCTACCATTCATCTACTGAAAGTAATAAAAATCACCACCATAGAATGCATGGACATTGAAAATTTTAGACCACAGGATTACTACTTTATGTACCAAGCACATAATTACATCGATGTAAGTTGGCCATATCCCCACCTCTTCATCTTAACTTGGCCTTGTGGCTGACAACCTTAGAGAATCATGTCACATCCTTGGTGACGCGTGTTTCCATCCATTGAATAATATTGTAATAGTCAACCATGATATGAATCCTACAAGCCAATATCTATTCACATGGCATTTTTTCTACGTCCGCATATCGTGGATGGTAAATCATACTAATCAGCAACCGCACATACAAAGTCCTGCTTCTGGGGCCCATGGTTATGTTGGTGGAGACTTCAAAGTCTTCTGATATAGAGTCATCGACTGGTTGGCCAATCTAGCTAGACTGGTTGAATTATTCTGTGCAGGCAACAAGTCTCTGAACATGTTTTGAGCATCCAGATCTGTCGGATGACCGGTTGAATTATGAGGCTGGATAGGTCGAGTTTCGGGCAAAATTCACTGGACTGTTTTTGCTTTGCTCAATTGGTCAGCCAGTGGGGTCCAACCGGTTGTGTGTATAAATGGAGATGCGCGATCTTGCGCAGTTTGTTTCTATTTTCGGTGGGAGGCTTATATATACTCTTCCAATTCATGCTTAGATGTATCCTAAGGTGTCCAAGATTTCCTATTTGTATTAAGGTTAGGGGAGGGTATTTCGAGAGAGAGAAAGCTTGAGTTTTCTCTTGGGTTTCCTTGTTAATGGGTTGTTTATCTTTGTAATATCTTCTATTAATCATAGTGGATTGCTTTGTGCCATAGTTTTTTTACTCATTGAGGGGTTTTTCCACGTAAAATCGGATTGTCTTTATGTGGTTGATTGCATGTGGGTGTGATTGCATTGTGTGGGTCATTTGATCAATTCTCTATTGTGTGTTCGGCTTTGTTTCGTTGCCGGTTTTCCCAATAGGTTAGTGATTTGAATTGTTCATCTAATAAGGAACATCCAGAAAATCTGGCAAAATAGATCGCTGAGAGAAAAAGTATAGATCAAGAATATCGGATTGTCTCTATGTGGTCCACATTTGATGAACAAAATGGCAATGCGGAGGTTCTGGACTCCTCCATTCTGGGAGATCTCTCGAGGGGTTCCTTATATCCAGGAAAATCATCAGATCAACGGTTTAGATCACGAAATCACAGCTCCCACATTTCGAAAATGCTATGCATATGCAAACTGTAGTAACAATGATCAGTCTATAAGATGGGAGTAACGTTTCCAATAACTAAAAGGATTACATATAGTAGTACCATTTCCTTATTTAGATACAAACTAGTGAACTTTCATCAGCTTCACAAACATTGCAAGCACCATTTCTTACTTAGATACAAACTAGTGAACTTTCATCATCAACACAAACATTGCAAGTACCCTTTCCTTATTTAGATACAAACTAGCGAACTTTCATCAGCTTCACAAACATTGCGATCATTGGTCACTTGCCATGCCCAGACCCGTATCCAGACCCTTCACCGTAACCGGATCCAGACCCCGAACCTCTACCAGAGCCAGACCCTGAACCATAGCCCTCGCCACGTCCAGAACCAGATCCTGACCCAGAACCCTGACCATGCCCGGATCCAGATCCTTCACCATATCCTTGGCCATGACCGGAGCCTGAGCCAGCACCAGAACCGGCATATGACCCAGCAGACGAACCTGCCCCAGAGCCAGAACCAGAGCCAGAACCGGAACCTGACCCAGAACCAGAGCCAGAACCAGACCCAGACCCAGACCCGGAAGCACCACCACCTCCCAATCCCATTCCTACTCCTGCACCCACACCAACACCAAGACCACCGCCCAAGTCCACACCCAAGTCCTTTCTAGCAGCTCGGCTCTCTACCAACAAAGCACATGAAGCAACAAGCAATGCAAGTGCCATGAACTTGAAGTGTGCCATTTTTCTCAACTGAACTCCTTTGTACACTTGTAAAGGTGGAGAAGTTCCAAGCCTCCAACAAGTGATAAGAGTTTACAAGGAAAGAGAGGATGGTTTGTAGTCTAGAGATAGTGGTTGGTTGTGATATATGTAGGGAGTGGAAGGGCCATGTATTTATAGATGGGTGTGAGTGTCTAAATGAGATACGATGGTACACATGTACGCGTGAAATGGATTAGAAAGAAAGAAAAAAAAGCTTGTGGTGGATATGTGTAGTGGAGCATTTGGTATGATACTTTGGAACTTTGGGACACGTCGTGCCGGCCACGCACTAGAGTGGTAAGTGGAGTATGATTGGCTTGTTTTGGTTACTGTTTTACAGGAAGCCATTGCAGAAAAAAGAAAAATTTGTGGGGGCCCACAGCAACATCCGCATGATCTCCACTCCGTCCATCGGTTTCACCGGCCATGTTAGATTCTGAGCCCAAAATATAGTTCAGATCTAAAGCTTAAGTGGCCTACACCACATGAAACAGTGATGATGGAAACATCCACCATTGAAACCTTCTTGGGGACACCGAATTGTTTATATGCCACCCAATACGTTCATAACGTGTTAAAATGATGAAGGGAAAACATGAATATAATCCTTTGTACAACATCCATAATATGATATGAAAAAGCTGATGGACGGAGTGGACGTCACCCGGACATCTTGGTGGACCAGCCATGCAAAAGGTGGGCCACACCAGGAAGATCAGGCCGATCCATTCGTTGGGTGGGAAATATGTTGTGTTGGGCCAGTTCCGCCTCAAAATGATGTGTCATTAATGAGGAGTCTTTTCCTAATATATAGCCCTGATAATCTTCCCAGCCTTTAGCCAATGTGGGCCAAAATCAACTTGTTGAAATCTACTCTTCAAAGGTCATTTACCCTCCATTTACTCCCTTCCATCCACACGTAGGTGGTAGGTAGAGATAAGCAAAGCCAGATTCGTACTGAGTCACTCACTGCCAGCGTACTATGTAAAGTCGGTAGGGATCACCATGATATGTCTTATCCATGCCATCCATTTGTTTTATCAGCTCCCAAATGCAACCGAGCATGTAAATGAAGCATATCCAAACCTCAAGTGGACCATACCACAGGAAACAGTGGATGAAGACGTCCACCGTTGAAACCATCCTGGGGTCCACAGTGATGTTTGTTTGTCATCCAACCTGTTTATAAGGTCACACAGAGACCTGGATAAAGGGAAAACAAAGATCTCAGCTTGATCAAGAAAACTTTTGTGGAACTCAAAAAGTTTCCAACGGCATGCATTTAATCCCCACAATTTCCTATGGTGTGCTCCACTTGAGGTTTGAATATGCTTCAATTTTGAACTCATGCCCTAAAATGAGCTGGAAAAATGGATGAACCGAATGGATAAAACACACATATCATGGTGGGCCCCTCAGAGTATCCACACCACAATTTAGGGTGGTGAGCTTCCCACCACACTGTGTGCTCAGAAGCTAATCATTTTATTTCGATGCTTCCATTGTACAGGTGGTAGATAACGGTTAGCAAAGCAACCAAATGGACGTTTTGTGCGTAACTTTTCATTTCAAAAAGGGAATTTTATAATTAGTAATGGCAGTGCACTCCAAAAGACTGCAGCTCCTTTCCACACATGGAGCTGCATCTTGACTAACAAAAAAAATTCAGCCTCTTAGCTCTGGGCAAGTGTCTTAATTCATCTTTCATAAATGGAGAAATTTATGATACATGATCCTCTAGTTTTCAATTTTGCCCGGTGTGGCAAAATGATTAGAGAATTGGTTTGTTGACTTAGCTATGGATGCACTATCTCAAGAATCTTGTGAGAATACAATCATAGCCTTTTGATATTCGGCCTACAAAATTACATCAAAAGGATAAAAATAATTGTCCACATTCAACTGAAAAGTTTGAATGTAACATAGTGTGTGTGGGTGTAAAGATTAAAGTGGATAACCCCATCTGGCAATACAATAGGTGGTTTGGATCGTTCACATGACCATCAAGATGGGACCCATGGCATTAAGAGTGTACATAATCTTTTTATGGCCATGAAGTACTATAGACAACTCTAGATATAGTTGTATTGAAAGATGATTTCTCTCCCACGGATAGAGGAGATGTAGGCTAGTGGAAGAGTCGAATGGATCGATTCTTTTCCACAATATCTCCGAGTTTATAAAGAGTGGTCGGTCTTCAATTCAACACACTGTTGCATACATGATTTCTTTCCATTAGAGTGTGCAACTAAATGCAGGTATGGTAGAGGCAGAATACCAACGGCACATCACCTAATTTGGTGATCTCGACAAACAGTTCCATGGCAGATCAAGATATGTGTACAACAATAGAATACTTATGATTGACGCTAATATGGATCTAGAAATCCGCTATGATTTACTCAACAAAGAGATCATTATCTTCTTTGCAAAAATAAGCCTTAAGTCAACAAGAAGAGAATCTCTAAAATTAAAAAAAAAAAAAAAAAAAAAAAAAGAGGTTTCATATTAGTAATGAAAGCATTGTTTATAATGTACTCAATAGGCTTGTATAAGCAAAGAGGCTCTAAATTCCTAATTCAACTCACATTTAACAACTTTTTTTTCTTAAAATAAGTTTTTAAAATAATAAATTTATTAAAAATAATAAAAGATATTTAATTGTATTTAAACTAATAAACATATTTTAACTAAATTAAATATTTGGAACTAAAACCAAATTCTTAAAATCATAAAAATAGAAAACATGTAACTTACTAAAAATAGTAAGTTTGTACTTTAGATTTAAATTTGACCCTTGAAACTATTAAATTTTACAAATTCATTCGGAGGTCAATGAACTTGGTTAATTCGGTAGATGTAGAGCTCTTTGATAGCTTTCCAGTGACATATTATATCTGTGAATCAGATAACTGATCACAAATTTATGAGCATCGAAAACTATAGCGCATGTTGAGATTTTTGCTATAGATCGAGCTTTTTTTATTGATTTTTTTTTCAATCCTGGCCATCTATAAATTAATCCATAGTTTGTTCCATGCATGTCCTCACCATTGGAAGAAAAACTCATCATTAAATTCTTCTTGACAATTTGATACCAACAACTTAGTGGGTGTTTGGTGGAAATTATGAGAAGGAAGTGATCATCGAACTTCTTCATTATGAAATAATCCATGATTTTTTCCTAAATAAAGAAAGAAAAGGTAAGAAATTTATTTTCTTTTAAAAAAACCTTTATTTCTAACAAATAGGACTGGGAGAGTTAACCATTTACTAACTGTTAATTAACATTCCTGATATCTATTTAATTATTACACCTTGTAATTAAACCCATTCTAAATTGAGATTAGCTTTGTGGCAAAGGAAGTAATTTTCTTCAAAGTTCCTTTTAATCATTAAGGTGTGTTTGACTTTTCAATTCTCTAGTAAATAATAGTAAATAGCTCATTATTATTATGTATGTCCATTTGATAGTCAATGGGTATTTCTACCTTGAAATTCGTCCATAAAAGGCTTATTTAAATTTGTGGGGTGCATTGTGATTTATGTGACATATCAATGCCCTTCATTTGTTTTATCTAAACAGTTTAGGTCATGAGTCTAAAAATGAGGCAAATCCAAATTTCTCAAGCGGACCACACCACGGGAAATCGTGATTGTAAAAAGGTTTTCAAAGGTAGGCGTTCCAACCCACTCTTTTGTGTGGCGTGGTCCACTTGAACTTTGGATGTACCTCAATTTTGGGTTCATGCCCTAAAATCAGCCAGCGAAACAGATGGACGGCATGGATAAGCTACATATATCACAGTGGGCCCCACATAAAATCTGCACCCTTCTCAATCTTAGTATCAAAAAAGAAAATTGTCATTGTCAACATAGAAAAAAGTGCAGTAATTAATCATTACTCATGTACATATATTTATATGCATTTAGGGTAATTGAAAAACAAACACCCCCTATGGGTTACTACTGAAAGTAATAAAAATCACTAGTAGATGAGATCTAAATCTGCATCAAAATCTTAGACAAAATGGTTACTACTCATGTACCAAGCACATAATTGCATCCAATGTAAGTTCACCATATCTCCACCTCTATATCTTGACCCCAGCTTTGTGGCTGACAACCTAAGAGAATCATATCACATCCTTGGTGAGGCGTGTTTCCATCCATCCATTAATGTTGTAATAGTTAACCATGAAATGAATCCTACATGCCAGTGTCTATTCACATGGCATTTGTCTATACGTCCACACAATTTGCTTAAGTACTTGTCTTTTAACCTTGTCATGACGATTGTAACAGCTTGAGGGGTTAATTTTAAATGGTGTTTTGTGATTTTTTGAATGAGTAATAATCTAGTAAAGTATGTTGTGCACCGGAACCTTACCATGCACATAGCTGCATTTGTACTCGTTGTCATCCATATCACCTATTTGGACAATCCAGGTCTAGTCTATATTGTTGGATATGGGTATGTGGAGCTCACTTGTGAGAAACCACTAATGGTTGGGTCTCAAGCAGTTTTTGTTGGATCATCTCTAGTGCATATCCCTTTATGAAGGTGTATATGTTTCTCTCAAATTTGATAATGTAGCGTGAGATAGAGAACCCTCATTAAGCATGATCTCCCTTCGCAGAAAGGCATCTTATAAAAAATCAAAGAGAAAATGAGAAAATATATGATTGTTCATAGAATTCGGATGGTCTGCTAGGCTTTAATAGGAAAATCATATTTGCCGAGCGCCTGATTGATCTAGCTGAGCACACGTTAGCACTGACTACATTAAATGCAGCAATACTGACAACGCCTAGTGCTAAGTTGGACTAATTAGTGCTTGACAAACAGGATTCTCTTGTTAAAGACGAGCAGTCGATTTGGGTTCTTGTTCATATAGCTCCTATCATAGATCTAAACCCTTGATTGTATCCAGTGGTCATTCTAATTATGAATTAATAGGTAGATAAGCTCCGTCTCACTCTCATAGTGACTTGGTAAATAACTTAATTGTGTAGATAGTGTTGAATCTAATGGGCCCACCCATCCGGCCCTACACACTCTTCATATATAGGCTGATCCTTAAAAAACTATATTGATCAGATTATCTAAACCGATGGGGCAGTAGTTTGAAAAAATTGATGGACAAGATCATTAGTAGAAGACCTGTCCAGTTAGAGATGTTCAGAACCATTTTATTTATATGGTTTTATGCAATACAGAAAGAAGATTGGACTAGATCTAATGGATGTACTAGATAGGTCATTTCTCTTTATCAATATTAATATTAATCGCAAGAATCCGATAGTCTACTCGTCTTTAACAGGGTTTTCCTGTTTCTGGCCGACCTCATTGGTCCAGCTCAGCATATCTAAGCTGGACCAATGAGGTCCATCGGAGACAGAAAAACCCTGTTAAAGACAAGCAGACTATCCAGATCCTAATCACAACTGCATGGATTTCATGGTTAAGGACCAAGGACTAGGCGACTTGAACGATCTAGCCTGACCGAGTCTAGTCGATACAGACAACTCCATCAAACTCGTACGAGCAACTCCCCCATTCATCAACAAAATTCGGTCTTGTCCACTCATCAGGCAAGTCATGCCTATACTGCAAGAATGGATGGTTTGGATAAAACTGCAAAGCGTCCACATTCAGTTTGCATGTAGCCGGCCTCTTGAATGGACTGGCCTGATTTCGTCTATGGCCATCTTAGGAGTTGGCCGACCTCATGCGATGCTAAGATGTTTCACGGGCGCGGATTGGGTACTACCCCACCAGGACCTAGCTAGAGATGGACGGTCCTGTCAGGGAGTCTGTGGGGGCCACCTTGATCTATGTGATGAATCCATGCTGTCCATCCATTTTGACAGATCATTTTAGGGCATAATCCAAAAAATGAGGCAGATTGAAGGATTGAGTGCACCACACCATAGGAAACAGTACAGTGGGGATTGAACGCCTACCGTTGAAAACCTCTTGGGGTCCACATAAGTTTTAGATCAAGCATATATTTATGTTTTCCCCTCATCCAGGTCTTTGTGACCTTATGATCAGGTTGGATGGAAAATAAACATCACGGTGGGCCCTAGGAAGGTTTCAACGGTGGGCATCATTGTCACCACTGCTTCCTGTGGTGTGGTTCACTCAAGCAGTCGATCAGCCGCTTTTTGGGATCATACATAAAATGATCCGTCAAAATAGATGGACGGCGTGGATAAAAGACATACATCAAGATGGACGTGTATTACAAATTAGGATGACACCTGTTCTAAGCTGCCTATAAATGTGCACGTGCGTATGGACATGCAAACCTACCAGGTTACAAATTTTCAAACATGATGCTTGCAATTTCAACTGCCCCTAGTCGGACATAATACACTAATGTGGATTATAAGTCCTGATCGTCAACCGCACATTTTTGCTAACATACAAAGTCCTGCTTCTGGGGGGCATGGTTTAGTGATCTGAACCGTTCATTTGATAAGGAACAACCAGAAAATCTGCCAAAATAGATGGTTGAGAGAAAAAAATATAGCACTGGTCCACATTCGATGAACAAAATGGCGAATGTGGAAGTGCTAGACGACCATTTTGGGAGATCTCTCGAGGGGTTCCTTATATCAAATCAACGGTTTGGATCATGGAACCATGGCTCCCACATTTAGGATGCATCAGCACACTGTAGTAACAATGATCAGTCTAGAAGATGGGAGAAACGTTTCCATTTACTTTTTACGTATAGTAGTAGTACCATTTCCTTATTTAGAAACAAGCTAGTGAACTTTCATATAGTAGTACCCTTTCCTTATTTAGAAACAAACTAGTGAACTTTCATCAGCTTCACATTGCATATGAAGTTTGAATATGCTCCAATTGAGGTTTGAATATGCTTCAATTTTGAAATCATGCCCTAAAATGAGCTGGAAAAATGGATGAACAGAATGGATAAAACACACATATCATGGTGGGCCCCTCAGAGTATCCACACCACAATTTAGGGTGGTGAGCTTCCCACCACACTGTGTGCTCAGAAGCTAATCATTTTATTTCAATGCTTCCATTGTACAGGTGGTAGATAACGATTTGCAAAGTCAACAGAATGGACGTTTTGTGTGTAACTTTTCATTTCAAAAAGGGAATTTTATAATTAGTAATGGTAGTGCACTCCAAAAGACTGCAGCTCCTTTCCACACATGGAGCTGCATCATGACTAACAAAAAAAAAATTCAACCTCTTAGCTCTGGGCAAGTGTCTTAATTCATCTTTCATAAATGGAGAAATTTATGATACATGATCCTCTAGTTTTCAATTTTGACTGGTGTGGCAAAGTGATTAGAGAATTGGTTTGTTGGCTTAGCTATGGATGCACTATCTCAAGAATCTTGTGAGAAGACAATCATAGCCCTTCGATATTCGGCCTACAAAACTACATCAAAAGGATAAAAATAATTGTCCACATTCAACTGAAAAGTTTGAATGTAACGTAGTGTGTGTTGGAGTAAAGACTAGAGTATTGGAATTATGGGCCATGTATGGCATAACCCCATCTGACAATGCAATAGGCGGTTTGGATCATTCACATAACCATCAAGATGGGACCCTCAATGTTAAGGGTGTACATAATTTTTTTTTTTTTTTTTTTGCCATGAAGTACTATAGACAACTTTCGATATAGTTGTATTGAAAGATAATTTCTCTCCCAACATATAGAGGAGATGTAGGCCAGCGGAAGAGTCCAATGGATCAACTGTTTTCCACAATATCTCCGAGTTTATAAAGAGTGATCGATCTTCAGTTCTACACACTGTTGCATGCACGTTCTCTTCTCATTGGAGTGTGCAACTAAATGCAGGTATAGTAGATGCAGAATACCAACGGCACATCACCTAATTTGGTGATCTCGACAAACAGTTTCATGCAGATCAAGATATGTGTACAACAGTAGAATACTTATGATTGGTGCTAGTATGGATCTAGAAATCCGCTATGATTTACTCAACAAAGAGATCATTATCTTATTCGCAAAAATAAACCTTAAGTTGACAAGAAGAGAATATCTAAAATGGGAAACAAAAAAAGGGGGTTTGATATTAGTGATGAAAACATTGTTTATAATGTACTCAATAGGCTTGTATGAGCAAAGAGGCTCTAAATTCCTAATTCAACTCAAATTTAACAACTTTTTTTTTTCTTAAAATAAGTTTTTAAAATAATAAACTTATTAAAAATAATGAAAGATATTTAATTGTATTTAAACTAATAAACATATTTTAACTAAATTAAAGATTTGAAACCAAAACCAAATTCTTAAAATCATAAAAATAGAAAACATGTAACTTACTAAAAATAGTAAGTTTGTACTTTAGATTTAAATTTAACCCTTGAAACTATTAAATTTTACAAATTCATTCGGAGGTCAATGAACTTGGTTAATTGGGTAGATGTAGAGCTCTTTGATAGCTTTTCAGTGACATATTATATATGTGAATCGGATAACTGATCACAAATTTATGAGTATCGAAACTATAATGCACGTTGAGATTTTTGTTATAGCTCGAGCTTTTTTTATTGATTTTTTTTTTTAATCCTGGCCGTCCATAAATTAATCCATAGTTTGTTCCATGCATGTCCTCACCACTGGAAGAAAAACTCATCATCAAATTCTTCTTGACAATTTGATACCAACAACTTAGTGGGTGTGTGGTGGAAATTATGAGAAGGAAGTGATCATCTAACTCCTTCATTATGAAATCATCCATGATTTTTTCCTAAATAAAGAAAGAAAAGGTAAGAAATTTATTTTCTTTTAAAAAAAACTTTTAATTTTATAATTTTAACAAATAGGGCTGGGAGAGTTAACCATTCACTAACAATTAATTAACATTCGTGATATCTATTTAATTATTACACCTTGTAATTAAACCTATTCTGAATTGACATTAGCTTGAGGCAAAGGAAGTAATTTTCTTCAAAGTTCCTTCTTAATCATTAAGGTGTGTGTTATGGGTAAATTCGGGCTGAGCTCGAATATGGAAAGCTTCCCACTGGGGCTCATCTACAATGGTCATGGACCGATTATTTAAGAGAAGAAGCTAACTCAGGCCTCGGCCCACTCAGGCTCGGCATTCAGCCTTCTCGACCTTGGCCCACCTCAGCTCAACATCTGGCCCTCATCTTGACAAGAGACCTGGCCTCATCTGCCTTGATTTGAATAAAGCTTATCCCTCTTGATAAGATAAGCACTGATCCAGATAAGGATAAGGATAAGATAAGGATAATGATAACCACTGATCCAGATAAGGATAAGGATTATCCCAACTTAAATCTCTCCAAGTAATTATCTATAAAGAGGACTCCCACTCTCTCTCTCGAGGTAAGCAATCCACTGCCATTAAACCTCTAATAGCCTTCTCTTTCAGTATCCATACTGACTTTACCATCGGAGGGCCATAAGCCGGGCCAACCGGCGGCGGTCCTAACCCTTGTCAGTGGTTGCAGGTCCCTCAATTTACACCATTTATCTATGGGTGAAGATCAGACGACGAAGAACCGAAGGTGGTCCCTGACCAACAGCTGTTAGCCAATTTTTGGCATCAACAGATTGGCGCCGTCTGTGGGAAGCGACTAGATCGTTCACTTGATTTTTTCTTCGTCATCCAATCGTTCTTCACCTCACAAATGGAGCAGCTCTACCATCATCAGCTGATCAAGGGTGTTTCTTCATCGTCCGAATTATCATCTTCAATCTAGCCATCCACAGGGAAGATACAGCAATACATCAAACAGGATTTGATGATTTCGACGAGGCGGGCCGTGATATTTTCCAATCTGCTTCTGGTGTGCCATCCATCCGCCCAACTGGTTTCCGGGAACCGTTGGATGCTCAAACACCAGCCCGATCTCGCCCCTGTGCGGCTTGCACACGCTTGTCTTAACCCGGAACCAGCGGTTGTTCATCATGCCCATGAGATTCCGAATGAAGCTTCTCCGGCTGGGTGTTGACTGTTGAGGCTCTCGTCCTAGGCTCGGACCGCAATCTCCTTGGCCCCCAGCAGGTCCAGCACCTCCACCTCCACTGACTAGAAGCACCAGCATCAGTACTTGCCGTACTTGTTGGACTTCTCCTGACGGTCGATCTCGCAAACGTGCCACGTATCTCCACCGTCCATCGTAACGTCCACCCTTCCCTCTTCGCTCCACTGATCACATACCAAACCTTGATATTCGGGTTCTTCTCGGCCCACTCGTCGAGCTCGTCCCTCAAGAGTATGTCGTCCTCTGTCCGGTTCGCATAGACTACATACATCTCCATTTCGTCGCTCGGGTCCTTCAAGATGGCCTGCATCACCTGATAGATGGGCGTGATCCCGGTGCCCCCGGCAATCATGGCAAGCCGCTTAGCAAACTTGTGTTTGCCATGGACGATGAAGTTCCCCCGGCCCGTGTACTCAATATGCCCGAGCGGGCCCTTAATGTCCAGCGTGGAGCCGATCGGCAGCGAGTCAAGGTACTGCGACATCATCCCACCGTTGGGGAATTTGGGGTGGACGCCCTTGAAATAGACCTTGACGACGAGATCAAAGTAGCCGACCTCATCGATAGAGCTCGTCGTGGGCCGTGATATTTTTCAATCTGCTTCTAAACCGGACAACCAGGGGAGATTGGTCGAACCCATCCTGGCCGTCCATCAACAGCAACAACAGCACCCACCCATCAACAGCACCCGTCCATCAACAACATCAACATCTGAAAATCAATGGCAGAGGAAGAAGAAGCAGCAGCAGCAGCCGCAGCTGATACAAGCCCTCCTCCGTCTGATCACAAGCGTAAGCTAGAAGATTTGGATTCCGAAGCGGCTCCACAACCGGAAACTTCCAAGCCCAAGCCCCTACGCTACGCTGACGGCCCTCAGGGCACCTTCGTCCACATCGGCGATTTCAACTACAAAGAGAGGAAACGCTTCGACGCCCGAAATCAGATCGATGACATATCATCATCCCTCGGCCTATCAGCCCAGCGCACCTCTGAGGTAACTTCCATGATTGAACAGATCACCGATGGCGAGTACGGCATGAGCCGCTGGTTTGAGGTCCTGATCGCCTCATGCGCCCATGTCATCACGCGCAGTAACAACCTCCCACTGTCCATCTCCGAGATCGCTGCCATTACCGGCTATGATGTCCACGAGATTGGACGCATGGTGAGCCACATCAACTGTCATCAACTGCACCGAGCATTAGTACCGATCATCAGTCCAGATCAGTGGGTCGTCCGCCCATCTTCACCCATCCCTCAACTCGCAACCGTCCAGCCATCCATCTTATTGCTCGTGCGAGCTGAACCATCACCAACGCCATTCAGTCTTCCACCCTCCATCACGCTGTGAGACAGGGAACGTCCATAAGCTGACAACGTGCTGAGTGAAGGTGGGCACTTCCAACCTCAGCCGTCCATCATCTCAGGATGGCGGCGGCGGCCAGATTTCCCGGCATGATACAGGCTGGTACAGGCAACGAAATTCCAATGCAACCATCCAAATCACACAAGCAATCCGACTATGGTTTTTGCCCGGAGCGGCCGAGATTTCGATGATGTTGACGCCGGAGCCCGGAGAAAACCGGTTCGGGATGGACATCAAGCGGACGGAAGAGGGCTTCATCTGCATCTACAAAGTGTCCAAGGGACTGGCGGCGGACCGGGCCGGTCTTAGACAGCTACATGAGAAAGCGGTCATGGCGGGCCACCTTGTGGTAATCGCCCGGCTGGATGGGAAGAGTCTCGTGCCATCTACCGTCTCCTCAATCGGCCTCATACATTGCTGCGATCACAACGATGTCAAAGCGACACTTGCCGCATCCATCGAACGGATGGACGGACGACTAGCCACCAGAGCAGAGACTCTTGCAGCAACGGCACCAGCAGCAGCAGATATTGCAGTTGATGCCGCAGATGCAGCAGACACATATTCAGCAGCTCTTCCCAGAGGCGAAATTGAAAGGTTGGATCCCAAGTAACAAAACTGAATTCAACGGTCAGCCACGTCAGATGACGAGTCACAAGAGTGGACCCACTGAGTTAGGAACGATGATGATGAGTCAAAAGCGTAGCCGGGCTGAGAAGATGGATCTTCCAGAACGGATGCTGAGTCAGATTCCTAAGGCGCGGGGAGAGCAGGAGAGAATGACTTGAACGGTCGCACTGGAATCACCTCAGTTGGCTGGGAACGCTGGCCCCATACAAGATGCGTTGGGCCACTATCATGCTTCGAGTGAGATGGCGAGTGAGGATCAGGTCAAACATCATGTGGGCCCACACTTCTGAACTGGACAACCAGGGGAGATTGGTCGGACCCATCCTGGCCGTTCATCTCAACATCTCAACGATGAACTCGTCGATGCAGTTGTCCACCTCGTGGATCGTATCGATCAGTTCGTGCAACCAGCTGCATGCTGCTTTTCCTCACGCACCAACAATCTGGACCCGACATCAGCCATCGTCCATCCATTCAATCATCTAGGAGCGTCCAATGGATTTCCAAGGGACATCCCACCGTCGATCGCACCGTCCATTAAATTTATCATGAGGAGACACTTCATCCCAGCTGTCCAAAACAATAGATTATCAACCATCCATCCGGTGGACATTTAAGATGGTTCATGGCAAGCTGGTCTACGGCTAGCACAAAATCATGACATATGCATCAGGACAGAATTGTTTGGGCGACCTTTAGTCCAGCGTGTAGATCTCTTTCAACGATCTAGATGATGCAGCCATCTCAACTGATCAGCTCACCATATGTTCCCACACTCGCGACAGGCCAACAAAGAGAGGGATATCACATCCCACCTTTAGCTCACACGTGTTATTCACGGAGCACTTGCAAAGATCTCCACATGCGCAGCTTTCTGATTGCTCATCATCAACTCCATTAGATGGACCACACTCAAATCATCAGCCGTCCAGAGTGGCAACTGCAATTCCAGCCACCACCTCATTTTCCACCAGCATAGACGGGCCATCTTCAATCAACGGATTGGATCAGCAAAACAGACGCCTTTGGCAAAGGTCATTCAAATCTCCACCATGCAGAGAGATTCAAGATTAATTCCACACGTGCTGCAACACCACCTCTAGCCCATCTACTCTCCATCAACGACAAGCAATGAGGGACGTTCTCTCCAAACCATCCATCATCAACAACTTGATGACGAGCAACTCCCGCTCCAACGGAAATCCTATTGGTTTCAATGCTGCTGGATACAAGGCCCTGTTTCACTCTTTGAAAGTTCAAGTGCCATTTACAGCAGCCACGTTATTTAGGCCAATTAAATGTTTTGAGAGAGCAGCTGAAAGGTGTCACACGGATTCACTATCCAGTATAGTTGCATCATGTTCCTGGGGTAAACATGTCGCCGTTGGCACAGGAACACATTTCCAGATTAATGTCTGGTGAAAAAGAAGTAAGCAATGAATGTCTAGGTGTAGTTGTTGATGATCTTTACGAGGAAGATAGAAACATGGAGTTTTGTCCTTCACCGAAGCTCAACTCGGCATCCGAGAAGCCAACATTTGATGACTCTGCTAAGATTCAGCGCAACTTGGGGGATACGGAACTTGAAAATGGGAAAGCTAACATGTCATGCTGGGGACAAGCTGCAGCTGCAGACGGCTCGGTCCCATCGCTGTTTATGGTTCACCCACCTACGCTCCTGACGACCTGAGGCTAGGCCGACAACCTGATGACCTGCCGCATAATCCAGATGCGAGTACGGTCGTGATCCGAGTATTGAAATGTATTTATTCGCTTCAGTCTCATCGCTTCGCCTCATCCATGCCTCAGGCCATGATTCGGGCATTCATTTGTGAGGCCTCATCCTTAAGGAAAAATATGAAATCAAGACACTGGCCCATAAGGGCCATCCCCGCAAGTATATAGCGCGGCAAAATCTCTCCTCTAGGAGACATGGCTAATCTCCAGGTCAGCAAGACTGACCATGGCGGGATCAATCGCCTTATTGCCCTAGACCAAGAGTCGAAAGACCGACCTGGGCAGTCGGAAGAGCCCTAGACCAAGAGTCGAAAGACCGACCTGGGCAGTCGGAAGAGCCCTAGACAAAGAGTCGAAAGACCGACCTGGGCAGTCGGAATGGACGAAAGAGTCGGACCAAAACGCGAAGTGTCCAGAAGTCACCTCTATATATCGACTCGTATAATTGGCAGAGCCTACGGGCCACCCTACTATGCCGACCTCATGCAGTTGGCCACATTCAAATATCAGCTCATCCATTTCTCTTTACTCTCAAGCCGAGCAAGTCAGGCTCGAGAGTAGGGGGCTTCTGTTATGGGTAAATTCGGGCTGAGCTCGAATATGGAAAGCTTCCCACTGGGGCTCATCTACAATGGTCATGGACCGATTATTTAAGAGAAGAAGCTAACTCAGGCCTCGGCCCACTCAGGCTCGGCATTCAGCCTTCTCGACCTTGGCCCACCTCAGCTCAACATCTGGCCCTCATCTTGACAAGAGACCTGGCCTCATCTGCCTTGATTTGAATAAAGCTTATCCCTCTTGATAAGATAAGCACTGATCCAGATAAGGATAAGGATAAGATAAGGATAATGATAACCACTGATCCAGATAAGGATAAGGATTATCCCAACTTAAATCTCTCCAAGTAATTATCTATAAAGAGGACTCCCACTCTCTCTCTCGAGGTAAGCAATCCACTACCATTAAACCTCTAATAGCCTTCTCTTTCAGTATCCATACTGACTTTACCATCGGAGGGCCATAAGCCGGGCCAACCGGCGGCGGTCCTAACCCTTGTCAGTGGTTGCAGGTCCCTCAATTTACACCATTTATCTATGGGTGAAGATCAGACGACGAAGAACCGAAGGTGGTCCCTGACCAACAGCTGTTAGCCAATTTTTGGCATCAACAGTGTGTTTGGCTTTTCAATTCTCTAGTAAATAACAGTAAATAGCTCATTATTATTATGTAAGTCTATTTGATAGTTAATGGGTATTTCTACCTTCAAATTCGTCCATAAAAAGCTTATTTAAATCTGTTGGGTGCATTGTGATTTATGTGACATATCCATGCCCTCCATTTGTTTTATCTAAACATTTTAGGTCATGAGCCTAAAATGAGGCAAATCCAAATTTCTCAAGCGGCCCACACCACAGGAACTCGTGGTTGTAAAAAGGTTTTCAAAGGTAGGCGTTCCAACCCACTCTTTTGTGTGGCGTGGTCCACTTGAACTTTAGATGTACCTCAATTTTGGGTTCACGCCGTAAAATCAGCCAGAGAAATAGATGGACGGCATGGATAAGTTACATATATCACAGTGGGCCCTAGATAAAATCTGCACCCTTCTCAATCTTAGTGTCAAAAAAGCAACATAGAAAAAAGTGCGTAATTAATCATTATTCATTTACACATATTTATATGCATTTAGGGTAATTGAAAAGCAAGCACCCCTTGTGGGTTACTACTGAAAGTAATAAAAATCACTATAGTAGATCACAAGGTTACTACTGAAGGTAATAAAAATCACTATAGTAGATGAGATCTAAATCTGCATCAAAATCTTAGATGAAATTACTACTCATGTACCAAGCACATAATTGCATCCAATGTAAGTTCGCCATATCTCCACCTCTATATCTTGACCGGAGCTTTGTGGCTGACAACATAAGAGAATCATATCACATCCTTGGTGAGGCGTGTTTCCATCCATCCATTAATGTTGTAATAGTCAACCATGAAATGAATCCTACATGCCAGTGTCTATTCACATGACATTTTTCTATACGTCCACACAATTTGCTAAAGTACTTGTCTTGTAACCTTGTCATGATGATTGTAACAGCTTGAGGGGTTAATTTTAAATGGTGTTTTGTGATTTTTTGAATGAGTAATAATCTAGTAAAGTATGCTGTGCATCGGAACCTTACCATGCACATAGCTGCATTTGTACTCGTTGTCATCCATATCACCTTTTTGGACAGTCCAGGTCTAGTCTATATTGTTGGATATGGGTCTATGGAGCTCACTTGTGAGAAGCCACTAATGGTTGGGTCTCGAGCAGTTTTCGTCGGATCATCTCTAGTGCATATCCCTTTGTGGATGTTTCTCTCAAATTTGATTATGTAGCGTGAGATAGAGATCCCTCATTAAGCATGATCTCCCTTTGCAGAAAGGCATCTTATAAAAAATCAAAGAGAAAATACGAAAATATATGATTGTTCATAGAATCTGGATGGTTTGCTAGGCTTTAATAGGAAAATCATGTTTGTCGAGCACCTGATTGGTCTAACTGAGCACACATTAACACTGAATGCATTAAATGCAGCGATAGTGGCAATGCTTGTACTAAGTTGGACTAATTAGTGCTCGACAAACAGGATTTCCTTGTTAAAGACGAGCAGTCAATTTGGATTCTTGTTCATATAGCTCCTATCATAGATCTAAACCCTTGATCGTATCCGGTGGTCATTCTAATTATAAATTAATAGGTGGATAAGCTCCGTCTCACTCTCATAGTGACTTGGTAAATAACTTAATTGTGTAGATAGTGTTGAATCTAATGGGCCCACCCATCCGGCCCTACACTCTTCATATATTGGCTGATCCTTGAAAAACTATATTGATCAGACTATCTAAACCGATGGGGCAGTAGTTTGAAAAAATTGATGGACAGGATCATTAGTAGAAGACATGTGCAGTTAGAGATGTTCAGAACCATTTTATTTATATGGTTTTATAAAATACAGAAAGAAGATTGGACTAGATCTAATGGATGGACTAGATAGGTCATTTCTCTTTCTCAATATTAATATTAATCACAAGAATCCGGATGGTCTGCTCGTCTTTAATAGGGTTTCCCTGTTTCCGGGCCGACCTCATTGGTCCAGCTCAGCACCTCTAAGCTGGACCAATGACGTCCACTGGAAACAGAAAAACCCTGTTAAAGACGAGCATATTATCAGATCGTAATCACAACTGTATGGATACCATTGTTAAGGACTAAGGACTTGAACGTTCTGGCCAGACCGAGTCTAGTCGATTCAGACGACTCCATCAAACTCGTACGAGCAACTCCCCCATTCATCTACAAAATTCGGTCTGGTCCACTCATCAGGCAAGTCATGCCTATACTGCAAGAATGGATGGTTTGGATAAAAGTGCCAAGCGTCCACATTCCTCGTGAATGGACAGGCCTGATTTCGTATATGGCGGTCTTAGGAGTGGGCCGACCTCATGCGATGCTCAGATGTTTTACGGGCGCGGATTGGGTACTGCCCCACCAGGACCTAGCTAGAGATGGACGGTCCTGTCAGGGAGTCTGTGGGGGGCCACCTTGATCTATGTGATGAATTCACGCTGTCCATCCTTTTGGACGGATCATTTTAGGGCATAATCCAAAAAATGAGGCTGATTGAAGGATTGAGTGCACCACACCATAGGAAACAGTACAGTGGAGATTGAACGCCTACCGTTGAAAACCTCTTGGGGTCCACATAAGTTTTAGATCAAGCATATATTTATGTTGGATGGAAAATAAACATCACGGTGGGCCCTAGAAAGGTTTCAACGGTGGGCATCATTGTCACCACGGCTTCCTGTGGTGTGGTTCACTCAAGCATTCGATATGCCGCTTTTTGGGATCATACATAAAATGATCCGTCAAAATAGATGGACGGCGTGGATAAAAGACATACATCAAGATGGACGTGTATTACAAATTAGGATGACACCTGTTCTAAGCTGCCTATAAATGTGCGTATGGACAAGCAAACCTCCCATGTTACAAATTTTCAAACATGATGCTTGCAATTTCAACTGCCCCTAGTCGGACATAATACACTAACGTGGATTATAAGTCCTGATCGTCAACCGCACATTTTTGCTAACATACAAAGTCCTGCTTCTGGGGGCATGGTTTAGTGATCTGAACCGTTCATCTGATAAGGAACAACCAGAAAATCTGCCAAAATAGATGGTTGAGAGAAAAAAATATAGCACTGGTCCACATTCGATGAACAAAATGGCGAATGTGGAAGTGCTAGACAACTCCATTTTGGGAGATCTCTCAAGGGGTTCCTTATATCCAGGAAGATCGTCAAATCAACGGTTTGGATCATGGAACCACGGCTCCCACATTTAGGATGCATCAGCAAACTGTAGTAACAATGATCAGTCTAGAAGATGGGAGAAACATTTCCATTTACTAAAAGGATTACATATATTAGTAGTACCATTTCCTTATTTAGAAACAAACGAGTGAACTTTCATATAGTAGTACCATTTCCTTATTTAGAAACAAACTAGTGAGCTTTCATCAGCTTCACATTGCAATCATTGCTCACTTGCCCTGCCCAGACCCGTATCCGGACCCTTCACCACAACCGGATCCAGACCCTGAACCTCTCCCAGAGCCGGATCCTGAACCATAGCCCTCGCCACGTCCAGAACCAGATCCTGACCCAGAACCCTGGCCATGCCCGGATCCCGATCCTTCACCATATCCTTGGCCACGACCGGAGCCTGAGCCAGAACTAGAACCGGCATATGACCCAGCCGACGAACCTGCCCCAGAGCCTGACCCAGAGCCGGAGCCGGAGCCAGAACCAGAGCCAGAGCCAGAACCGGACCCAGAAGCACCACCACCTCCTAAACCAATTCCTACTCCTGCACCCACACCAACACCACCACCACCACCCAAGTCCACACCCAAGTCCTTTCTAGCAGCTCGGCTCTCTACCAACAAAGCACATGAAGCAACAAGCAATGCAAGTGTCATGAACTTGAAGTGTGCCATTTTTCTCAACTGAAGGTGTAGAAGTTCCAAACTTCCAACAAGTGATAGAGTTTACAAGGAAAGAGAGGATGGTTTGTTCTCTATAGATAGTGGTTGGTTGTGATATATGTAGGGAGAGGAAGGGCCATGCATTTATAATTTATAGATGGGTGTAACCGTCTAAATGAGATATGATGGTACACATGCTCGCGTGAAATGGATTAGAAAGAAGGAAAAAGGCCTGTGGTGGATATGTATAGTGGAGCATGTGGTATGATAATTTGGAACTTTGGGACACGTCTTTGGTTGGTGCCTCCCACGCACTAATGTGGCAAGTGGAGTATGATTGGCTAGCTTTGGTGATTACTTTTTTACAGGAAGCCATTGCTAAAAAAATAAAAAAATAAAAAAATAAAAAAATAAAAATAAAAGCTCTGTGGGGCCCACCGCAACATCCGCGTGATCTCCACTCCATCCATCGGTTTCACCGGCCATGTTAGATTCTAAGCCCAAAATATAGTTGGGATCTAAAACTTAAGTAGCCCACACCACATGAAACAGTGATGATGGAAACATCCACCATTGAAACCTTCTTGGGGACACCGTATTGTTTATATTTCCATCCAATACGTTCATAAAATGTCAAAAGGATGAAGGGAAAACACAAATGTCATCCTTGTCCAAAACTTCTGTGGGCTCAAGAACGTTTCAATGGTACTGTTTCATGTGGTGTTACTCACTTAAGTTTTGGATTCCATCATTTGTCGGTCCGCATCCTAATATGAGCCCACAAAACTGATGGACCGAGTGGATGTCACCGGACATCTCGGTGCACCACACAGAGCTTTGTGTTACAGGGCTCCTGTGATAGACCCGGATTGTGCAGTGTAGCACACAGGGCCGTCTCAAGGCGAGTTAAGGCCTTAGGCGAGGACCCAAACGAGGCCTTTTTAAAAAAAAATATTAATGATATATAATAAAAAAAAATACGATGAATAAAAGGGTAAATTAAACAGGGTTTAGTCGTTAGGGAAGGTTTTTCTCAACTATGAAGAACCGTTGGATGAGTGCATGGATAAAAAAAAATAAAAATAAAAAAAGTATTAGAACCCATATCAGTAGGCTCTGAATCCGATATCATATTAGCCGATATATGTATTCAGCCATATCGACAACAAAATTTTATATAGGAATTTAAAATTTCTCACAAACATCACATTCGGCCCACCTAGCTTCTTATAGTAGGAAGTTTATGCGAAAGCCTTGCAGGCAATCTCTGTCCGTTGGGAGCGGATTGCATGGGCACGATTTTGGAGAGTGGATTAGTTGAGACCCTGGCCTCACCCAAGATAGTGTGGCCCTTTCCGTTGGGTTACCATGGTCCCACCTAGATGTATGCATTATGTATCCACGCTGTCCATCCATCCGTTTTTCCAAATCATTTTATGACATTATCGGAAAAATGAAATCGATCCAATTATCAGGTGGACCACACCATAGGAAACAATGTTGATTGACCAGTAATGGGCCAAAAAAGTTTTGGATTAAGCTGATATTTGTTTTTTCCCTTTCATCCAAGCTTATGTGACCTTATCAACAGATTGGATGGTAAATAAACACTATGGAAACATTAAAGTGCACCCTAAAAAGTTTTAATGGTAGGACAGTCAATGACCGATGTTTCTTATAATAATTGGATCTACAACGTGTAATGTTTGTGATGGAAGAGAGGAGAGTGGCCTATATCTGACTGAGCGAGCTGCATGGGCGTTTTCTTGGAGTTGGGCACGTGGAATTTTGGGCCATGCAGTTTGTGGCTGAGATGAGAGCTTGCATCTGAGTGGAGCATTATGCTGCATCCTTAAAAAATGGGACGCGTTTGTGGTTGGTAGGTGGTACACTGCACTGCACACTACCTCTCTCTCTCATGTGAGGTGTACTTTGAACATCTGGAGAGCCATGTGCCTGCTCTCTCTCTCTCATGTGACGTGTACTTTGAACATCTGGAGAGCCTTGTGCCTTCTGCATAGTGAGATACTCTGATACGTAAGCACTCAGAAATTGCATATGTGGCGATAAAGTCGTTCCAATTAAAGCATCCAGATTATGAATCCTATTTTAGACCCATTGTAAACCAAATCTTCCACTTACTTGATTATATATCGATAGGGTTGTAAATGGATGGGTTTAGCCAAAACAAGACCCACTCATTTACTAAATGGGCGGGTTAGGTCGATCTGAGTCACCCCATCAGACCCATTTTTTGGTAGAGGAAGATCCATCCAAGTCGGGTCTAATGGGTCTGGGTCTAAATCTGGTATGCAAGCATTTTTACCAGGTTAAAAATTAGTCTAGACGGGTCCGGGCCTAAATGGGTCCCTCGCAACATAGACCAAACCTGCCCATTTACTAAATGGGTACAGGTTGGGTCGGGTCGGGTCAGGTCGGGTCTAAAATAAAGGAAGTAGATCCAGACCCATTTAGTATTTGGGTCTGTTCTTGGACCCAGACCCGTACCATTTAACAAAAGGGTCAGGTCTGGGTCGGGTGTGGATACCCCATTGGGTCCACTGACCCATTTACAGCCTTATATGTCCATCGGATTGGTGGACATTTTTTAACGGTTAAAAAAAATCCAATAGTCCTACTTCAACCACATGTCCCCACAAATCAGAGGTTAGCATTATTGGGGCAGTCTGATTTTAGGACCATGAACAAGCAATTATGGGTTACATAATTAATTAGTTGTAATTGATAGCTGAATAACTATGATCGCCTACTTGATTGGGGTGACATTTGGAGCCATATGAAATGTACTGTACTATAGAAAATCATACAAGCAAGGCTATACCAGCTAGCCCTTATATAAAAGAGATCTTCTTATTTGCTAATTTTATTAACAGTACAGTAGCTGTAAGAAGTAAATCTTTTAATTAATATCTTTTATTTTGATTCAACCAATGCTCTTAATTATAATTAAGTATTCTATTGAATTAGAACTTGTCAATGATTCTTGATACTTTCTAATATTATTGTTCCACTCGCATTTATCATTTTCAAATTTCTTTTAAAAAGATTAAACTTATTTGTGCTTAGTGCTTTAGTGAAAGTATTCGTTATTTTGTCACTTATAGAGATGTAAGTTAACTCCACGTATTTACTCATAATCTTTTCTCGAAAATAAAGTGGTAATAGACCTCCACATGCTTTGTGCAGGTATGAAATAATGAATTTCGTGTTATCATTCATGATTGGAATAGAAAAATCAAAATTTTCTCCAAAATTTCTCAATAGTTGTGTCAATCACACAGTTTCACATTTGTTAGTATTGCAGCTTGATATTTGTTTTTGTGGCAAACAATGCAAAAGTGAGTTGTTTCTTGTTTCTTCGTAATACCCTTTTTTATTTTTTATTTTTTATTTTTTTGCAAAAAAAATTGTCAAATATCCTTGATTTCAACCCTACTCTTTTGACTTCAGTAATCTCTCTTGATTAAAATGTTTACTTTTTTTAGCAACGTGATGGTACAGTCTAGCCATTTTTTTAATTTGACAGGAGTCAGAGCAGGTTTTGGCATGTGCAACTGTCGTTTGACGGCTATGCGCTGAATTCAACTCACCCTAATTCATGCTTCATTCGGCCCAAAACGACCCTAACAACCCTCTGTCTCTCCAACTCTCTCTTATTACTGTCACAAATGGCTCACTGTTGTGGTCCTTAAATAGGCATTCAATCGAATCATTATGTGTCAGTTATAGGCCCCATACACTACGCCAAAACAGCAAAAAAAGGACAAACAAATGTTGTTAATATTAACGACGGCCATTAATCGTCGTTAAATCGAAAACAGTCCGTCGCTAACTACTACCACCTCCCGCTTTGGCGGGTTTAATCGACAAAATTGTACGACGGATCAGTATCCGTGATAACAGTAACTTAACGACGGATATAATCCGTCGTTAATATTACAGAGACGGGACGTTGGGGTTTATTCCGAGGGATTTCCTGCGTCGTAAAATTCTGTCCCCAAAGACGGGACGTTGGGATTTATCAACGGACCTTCTTGGCTTTAACGACGAATATAGTCCGTCGTGCATTGAAAATTATACGTCGCAATTCATTTTAAATAAATTTGTTTCTTTAATAAGTTAAAAAAATTGGATTTTTAGAAAAAAAGTTGCGAAGTTTAATAAAAATTAACAATATTTAAGAAAAAATGGGATTTGGAAAAAATCGAGATTTTGAAAATAATATTCGAAATTTAAAAAAGAACTAGAATTTTAAAAGAAATTAGCATGTTGAAATAAATTGAGACGTTTGAATGAAATGTATGAGTTTGAAATAATGTAGACTTTGAGAAAAATTGAGGTTTTGCATTTTGAAAGAAATTGACCTATTTTGATAATAAAAAAAAATAGATTTTCAAAAAATTGGCATTTTGAAAACGAACATCAGAAAGTTTAAAAAATAGTGATTTTGAAAAAATATTGAGTTAATCTTGAATAAAATTTATAAGTTTGAAAAAAAATGTAATAAAATTAATAATGTTTAAGAAAAATTGAAATGTAGAAAAAAATCAAAATTTTGAAAATAATTAGGATTTAAAAAATAACAAAAAATCTGAAAGAATTTTGACATAAATTAAGATTTTAAAGGATTTTTAAAAAGTTGGCATTTTGACATAAATCAAGAATTTTGAATAAAATTTATAAGTTTGAAAAAATAGATTTTCAAAAAAGAAATTGTGATTTTAAAAAAAAAATAGATTTTGTATTTTGTAAAAAAATTGAGAAAGTTGATAGAAAATGAAATGTTGAAAAAACAATTGACATTTTGAAAAAAGTGTTTAAAAAGAATTGCGATTTTGAGAAAAAATTAAGAAGTTTGAAAAAAAATTGTAATAAAATTAATAATGTTTAAGAAAAATTAATATTTAAAATAATAAGATTTTGAAAAGAAATTCGGGATTTAAAAAGAACAAAAAAGAAATTGTCATTCTTAAAAAAATTAAGATTTTGAAAAAAACTGAGAAGATTTTGTATTTAAAAAGAACTAAAAAGGAAAAAAATTGAAAAAAATTACAATTTTTAAAAATAAATTAGGATTTCGTATTTTGAAATTTTTTGAGAAGTTTGATAAAAAAAATTTGACATTTTGAATTCTAAAAGTTAACAAGTTTATTTAAAAATGTGATTTTGAAAAATAAAATTATATTGTTTAAAAAAAATTAACAATTTTAGGACATTATACCAAAAATTATATTTTGTGAGATAATTTTAGGACATTATATAAAAAAAAAAAAAAAAAAAAGGTGAGAACCTGGATCCTGGTGGGTGGGATCCCTGACCGTGGGGCCACTGTGATGAATGTGACTACATCCACGCCGTACATCCGTATTGAAAGTTCATTTTAGGGCGTGTTCCAAAAAATAAAGCAATTCCAAGTCCCAGATGGGACATAGTAGAGGAAACGGTGCTGATTGACCATTAAAGACTTCCTATGTGGCCACAAAAGCTTTGGATCAAGATGATATTTTTGTGGTCTATTCATCTAGGTGTTTGTGACCTTACAAGCAGGTTGGATGGAAAATAATGGCAAATAAACATTCTGGTGAAATCCATGAAGTTTTCAGGGGTAGAGATTCAATCACGACTGTTTCTATGGTGTGGTCCACCTAATATTTGACTCAGCTTCATTTTTGGTATCATACCCTAAAATGATATTTCAAAATGGTTGGATGGTGTGGATTTAAGACTCACACATCACTGTAAACCCCATAATCAAGGTGTGGACCCCACAGAGTTTACTCAATACGCAAGCCTTTTATCCAGGCACGGTTTGGGTGGATCCCTGGATCTGTAAGGTTGGTGGATCCCCAACTGTGGGGCCACTGTGATGTATGTACCTTACATCTACACTGTCCATGCATTTTGAAAGCTCATTTTAGGGCATTACCCAAAAAATGAGGAAGATCCAAATCTTAGGTTGACCATACCGCATGAAATAGTAGCAATTGAATCCCCACCATTAAAAAATTCATGGGGACCACTGGAATGTTTATTTTCCATCCAATTTGTTGAAAAGGTCACAAAGGCCTGGATGAAGATACCAAACAAATATCAGCTTGATCCAAAACTTTTGTGACCCACAATAAGCTTTTAATGGTTGAGTACCATTGTTTACTGTATTATGGTTCACCTGAGATTTGGATCTACTTCATTTTTTTAATCATGCTCTAAAATGCATTTTCAAAATGAATGGACGGCGTGGATGTAACACACACACATCACACAGTGGACGGCACGGTAAGGGATCCACCCACCTCGGTGAATACGGGGTCCAGCGAAGCCGCGCCCCTTCCAAAGGGGGGGCGAATTAGGTGTTACCTCGGGAACAGCATAGTGGGTGTTACACCTACCGCGTGGCCCACATGGATAGTATTTTGTATATCCACGTCGTCCATCCGCTTCTCCAGCCCATTTTAGGATGGTCTTCCAAAATTATGCAAATCCAAATCTCAAGTGGACCATACCACTGGAAACAGTGCTGATTGAGTGCCCACCATTAAAATTCCAAAAAGCCCATCGTAATTTTTCCATAATGTTTATTTGCAATCCAAGCTCTTGATAATGTTAGGAAGATCTGGATGAATGGAAATTTTGAAGATCAGCTTGATCTAAAACTTTTGTGGCCCGCGAAATGCTTTTAATGATTATTCATCATTCTTTCTATTGGTATGGTCCACCTAAGATCTGGAACTTCTTATAATTTTGGATTTCGTCCTAAAATTAGACATAACAACAAATAGACGACATGGATATATAAAAGATACATCAATCTAGGCCCCACACGGTAGGGGTAACACCCACTAAGGTGTTACCAAGGTAACATCTAATTCGCTCCCTTCCAAAGGAGGAAGCAGACTACGTAGTGAGTAACTCCGCACGCTAAGCGTGCAGAGTAAACTTTGAGGGGCCCATCGTGATTTACTTATTTTATCCACTCCGTCCATCCATCTTAAAAGATAATTTTAAGTATGGAACCAAAAATTGAAGCATATCAAGTTCTAAAGTGGACCACACCACAGGAAAAGTGTGAACTAAATGTCTACCATTGAAAAATTCTTGGGAGGAAACAGAAGTTTTGGATCAAGCTGATATTTGTGTTTTCCCTTCATCCATGTCCATGTGATCTTATGAACAGGTTGGATGACAAATAAACATCATTGTGGGGCCTGGAAAGGTTTCAACGGTGGAAATCATTATTCCCACTGTTTCCTGTGGCATGGTCCACTTGAGATTTGGATATGCTTAAATTTTGGGCTCAACCCGCAAAATGATCTGTAAAAACATATGGACGGAATAGATGAAGCATATACATTCTAGGTGGGCCCAACAGAGTTTACTCTACACGATAAGAGCGTGCGGAGTAACTCCGACGCAATCCAATTTCTCCAAAGAGATACCTCTCTCTCTCTCTCTCTCTCTCTCTCTCTCTCACTCACGGCCCTCCCCCCCTCTCTCACTCACAACCCTCTCTCTCTCTCTCTCTCTCTCTCTCTCTCTCTCTCGCCCCAATCTTCCCTCTCCGGCCCTCTCCCTCTCTTTCCCTACCTCTCGATCTCGTTCTTTGTTCCAGCGTGTGGGTGTACAACAACTGCACCCACTGTCTCTCTCCTCTACTTCCTCCACCAAGTAAAAAACCCTAACCCTAACCTTGCTTTCTTTTCTTTTTTGGATTTTTATTATCGAATCCCAAATTAGGGATTTGTATTGTCGAATCCCTAATTAGGGATTTGTAAAGTCTATGCTCATAAAAAATTGTAAATGAAGACAACTGAGGTCATTGAAGAGCTAAGAGGTAATTGAGGAAAAAAAAATGGAACAAAAGAGAACATGGACACCATCCAACAAATGTGTGTATCTGACAGTTTCCATGAGGCATAACTTTGTGCCCACTTGCTTGTCTCAAACACCTCTTCCAGAACAGATAGATGGTGTGGATTTACAACACATACATTGAGGTGGGCACCATGTTCAGGGTCGCACCCACTAAATTGTTACCTAGCCTCAGCTAATCCGCCCTCCCACCATGGAAATTGGGGTCTAAAAATCAGGATGAAAGCAAAGTCGATGGTCATATGTATTCCTCTACAAGATGTAAGCAATAAAATCTCTTGTATGCTTGTTTTTATCAGATTTTATGTTTCCCTGCATTGTATCTTACTCTCCAGTGTTTAACAAATGTAAGGATCCATTTCATGGTTCAATAGAAATCCATATTTTAGCATTTTTCTTTGTAAGTAGTGATTATTCTATGTTTCCTAATGTCATGCTGTTCAGAGGTTGTCCCTTCAATTTGGAGATTATTATGATATGTAATATGTCAAAATGTATACTGTTTTCATGGTGCAACTACAGGTATTGTTCTGTTATCATTGCATACTTGCATGTGTATTAATTCTATATCCAAACTTGTTATTTGTTTCCTTACGTGTTCTATTTCTGGCCTTGTCACTCGATAATGATTTGATCCTTCACATTTTTTTCTGTTTCCCTCTAGGTCATAGGTCTTTTTTTCGACAAATTGCTCATGGGTTAGGCTTGGGTTTGGTATTTAGGCCAATGGGCCGTGCTCAGGGTACTTTTCAACTCAAAACATGAATAGAAAGCACCTATATTTGAATTCAACAACATTCTCCTTTTTTAGCTTGGCCTAAGCCTGAATCTAGGCTAATGTACATCTTCCTAGACCAGTCTTGGGCCAATCTTTAGCATATATTAAAGTTCAGGTATGAAATTTAATGGGCAGGCCTCAGGATGTACTTTTGGCCCAACCTAAGCTCGACTAGCTAATAGCCTTAGCCATAGAAGTTAGAATGCACTTGTGAAATATCATGTTTTTCCTTATTGTGCTTGGTGTCCTTTCCACTTGGCCTATACATGATGAGGCCAACCTAGCTAAAATACGGTGATCAATATCATCAATGTGCTAAGCTCTTCCATGAATTCACACCTATTTGGAAACATATGATGGTAAATCTAAGCCACCAATTTTCTGCTGTAAGTAGACTCGTGGTTGCCATCAATTTTTAAATGTAAAGGTAAAATGGTACATTGATAATGAAAGTGATCTTTTTTATTTTCTTGATTTTTTTTTTTTTTTTTTTTGTGTTTTGGGTATCCAATGTAACGCTCCAGATTTTTGAGATTTATTTGAAAATTTTTTAAAATTCATTTTTAATTTATTTTTTATTAATTATCTTACATTTACCGTTGATTTGCGAATGGCAGGACATCCATAGGAGATCCAATAGGGGACCCTTTACAAAAGTTTCTTAGAATGATCCCATAAACATCGTAAAAAGATCAGATTTCAAAAATCATGCACTTTTCAGATAATTACGAAAATGCCATTAGTTAAACTTAAGTTAAGATGCTATTTTTAGGTATTATAATTTCTGACAATTACTTTCATGCAAAACTCTGGATTTAAGTTTATGGGCACATATTAACCATACATGTCAAATTTCAGCCCTTAAATCATAGTAGAAGTGGTCCGATTGTCAAATCAGCCCCTTAACCCTTGATTTTCATCTCCATCGAGTGAGGAAAGTAGATGGTTAGTCGTAGTCGAATATTTCTCTTCATATGAGTGACTTGGATCGTCTTTATCATGGACCAATAGTATGATTTGAGTGCCCCACCTTGATAAGCATCTTTCTTATGTGCGAAGTTATCCCGTTTTAGAAATTAACGAGTTACCAACTCTTTTTAAATCTAAACCTTTCAATTTACCCACTTTTCACCATCAATCGCTTCTCAAATTTGGACCACTTATTATACTCATATGACTACGAGTTTACACAAAATTTGGACCCCGATCTATAATCCTACGCCTTTGAACCACAAAGCCAGCCCTTTCCTTTTCTGTCAAAAGTTGAAATTTCAGATCTAGGCGTTTCTCACCATCAATCAACCACTAAACTTTGTACAATTGTTTGCCTATCATGACTACATATTTTCTCAAAATTTGGGCCCTGATCATCAAGCGTAGACCGTTAATTGAGATCTATCCCATTTTAGCACCCGTTAGGCCATTTTCAAGGATCGGTCAATCTAGAATGTGGATCATCAAGAAATTTACGTATTCTGACTTTACTCTTCGAGCTTGATAAGATGAACGGATTGGAATTGATCATAGATCATCCGAATATTGAGATTTGAGAAACCGACCTCAAGAAGTTGTTACACAAGACCTCGCGTGTACATCCCTCTCCATATTTCTACTACGCACCTCCAAATCATTCTCCTAACCCTATCCTCCATGCCCTAGAGAGAGAGAGATAGAGAGAGAAGAGAAGAGAGTTCTTTCTCATATTTTTTCCAGTGGCTAGGATCTTCTACAACCCTCTTCTTCTAAGTACATCCTAAGGTGAAGATTTCCTTCAAGCCTTTCATTAATAATATCACGATTATCATAAGTTTCTTTTGTGGCATGTGAAGTTGTTTTGTTTTGAATTACTTATCCATATAACATGAAGTTTAATGTGAGATTTGTAATGAATATCATTATATGGTGATGTGATTCCCTTTTTTAGATTTTTGACTAAGAAGCATGTGTATTTGTGTTATTTATTTTTGTAAAATCTATGCCCTTATTTTCTTAGTTCATGCATTACAAGTAACATTGGTTTTCATATTGTGATATGAAATGTGTATAAGATCATCATATGGACATCCCATTATTGTATACTCTTTGTCCCTAAGTTGGTAAAATTATTCGATGTAGAGAGATGAAACCCATGAGAGGTGTTCATGATGGAAGAATATCTCTTGGCTTAACTGAGAGAATGAAATGCTTGTTTGTCAATGGATCCTGACATGTATATGATGCTTGATTGGATCCATTTTCATTACATGGGTATTTTAATAAATTTGGTCATGATGTACAACATTGGCTTTTTGGGACATGATGAAATCATAAAACGGGACAATGAGTGGACACTAATGGTATACAAATTCTCATGAGCCGGAGTTGGTACTATAGACACTAATCTCGTGCTGTCGGCCTATGCTAGGTTGCTTGCGACTCTTCATAGTGACCATTGAGTTTTATTTAAATCGGTTGTATACGAAAACACTTAAATAAAGGTGAAACTAAAGTCATGCATTCACTTGGCTCTATGTGGGTGTATGGAATTGAGAATAGGCTAGAGCGTCCTACTTCTCCCGTACACTATCACATGTAAATTTAGGCTATAAGCGTCCCGTTTCTCACGTGGTCGGGCAAAACTATGGGCTTGTGCGCCCCAGGAACCTCTGTGACTAGTGGCTAGCATGAAGTCGTAACAGGGAGTCTCCCACTTCATGTATTGTGATTCTAGCCAGGGTGCCTTAGCCAGAGCATGCATTCCATGCATCGCATTAACAAAGATTTTTACTTGATTGTTTTGTTTGAATAAAGATATTATTGTGTTGCGTTACTCTGAGTTTTGTACATTGTTATTCTTGATAGTCTTGGAGGGAATATTCCCCACTATGATAGCGTTTAACGCTATTCCAAAACGCAATTTAGATGATGCAGGTGAAGATCCAGGTATTGAACCCGATTTTTAAAGAAAAGAGTTCGATGGTTCGTACGATCACATGGCGGATGACGATGTTAGAGAAATTTAATCGATGTTTTCATTTATTAAATGTTTCTTTGAGTGGTTGATACATTTATGGAATTGTAATAAGTCTTCAAGAGAGACATGGTTTTGTATTTTAATTATCAGCATGGATATTGGTTGGTTCTCTTATTTAAACATTGATGATGACGTAGTAAGTTTAATAGAATAAGATGATAATTATTTTCGTCATTGTGCTTGAATGCTATATTTTATTATTTGACAAATTAGTTATTCCATAAATTACTTGGGAATTCGGCCATAGTGTTATACACGAGAGTCGAAAATCTCGGGTCGTTACATCCAAATAGGTGGAAGTTGAGGCTCTAGTAATCCAAGGGCCCAGATTAGCCAACATCATCAACCAAGTGAAGAAGCTGGAAGCTTTGTTTTGGTTTTGGGTCAGAATAAGCCTTCTTGTTTGTTTGTTTGTAATAGGAATTTTCGCCATTAATGGTAATAAAATCACATGGTTGCTTTCACATACAGCTGTCATTATTTTCATTTTCAATGTCATTGTTAGCTAACAGATGTTTTTTTGTGCTTTGCAGTAGTATACATCAAACTTATCTTCATCTTCTTTTTTTTAATCTTTTATCTTTATTTTTATAGCCTAAGTTGTTAGATGAGAGTCAACTAACCATATATAAAAGAGCAGTTGATAAAAACTATCACTTAAAAACGAAGTCATCAAGGTTGGTTATGATTTTTCTAGTGTGATTTGTTATGAGTTTTTATCTACTTATTGCGTAAACTAACAAGATTTGAAGATTAAAAGAACTACGTAGTGGCTTGATCCCAAACCACCTTTTTAGGTACGTAGGCAAGCCGTTGATAGTAGATGTGTATCGGTGCAGCCACAAATATTTTTATTTTTCCCTTCTTGCAGTATAAATCTTCGGTCAAAAGTGTTTTCGAAGATTTACCACAGATAATGTACTGTGAGAACCAGTATGAATCTTCAGTCAAAGGTGTTTTAAATCCTAGTGTTCACTCCTTTGAAGTATGAGGCGTAAGCAACATAGCATATAGCGTAAGCTACATACTATTTCTAGATTTTGCAACATAGCAATTACTTAAATAGATTTCTATTGTCTATTGTTACCTGTGACTTGGAAATGTTGGATGTGCGACTTAGAAAACAGGTTATATAGTTCCATTTTATTGGTTTAGCTGTGTTGATGTACCGAATTACTTTCTACTGTTTAATTTGTGACTTGGAAATGTTAGATGTGCAACGGATTCTGTTTGTCCTAGCAATCCATTTAGTCATTTGAAAATGGATATCACTAACAATGGTCTATAGTTAATGGTTAATTTGCTGAATGGTCAAGAACAAGCTGATGTGGGGTGGTGGGGTGGTATCTCTCATGCAATATGTTCAGCCAACTGAATTGGGGGTCTGATCACCAATAGGTGGGCCCCCCATGAATGATATACAGGACCTTATTAATCCAATTATCATTTTTCAGCTAAACTTGAGCATAAAAAACTATGGTTTTTTTCTTTCCTTGGCCAGTTCTTATAATTACAAATCTTCGTGTTATTACTCTTGACCAAACAACACAATTTCATATTATTGTAGAAAATGTGCTTCTATGCAAGCATTTGTTGCTATTTTACTAATTGTTTGCTTCATGTACTGAAACTGTAAGATCTGATGCAAGTTTCATCAGTTTACATCATTGCTATCATAATACCAGCTGTACAGCCTTTACTTTTTCGATCACGGCATAGCTTCACAACTGGCTCAACCGGAGGTAGTTCAATCTGAAAAACTCGCCTGCTTATCATTATGACATTTTATTTCTTGGGTTCATGGTATATGTCTGGTTTTGAATATCGTCAATTCATTTATGTAAATTCCATCATTGTCCTTATTTTATCAATAGTTTAGTTCTTTCAAAATCATGATTTCAGGTTTTGCTTTGCGGTTTGCTTGGAATTCCTCATTCGAATGGGGTCCTCCCACAATTTTTCGATGCACACTAAAAGCCTTGTTGTTTTAGAAAGACAGCTTAACTAGAGGGTTTCAAAAGATTGTGTGCTGCTGCAATGTTGATTAAAAGACTGATATAGTTTCTTACTGATGTAATCAGATATTTACGATGTCCTCAGCTAGTTCGCAAGATGTAAGAAATTCAATAAGCAATAAATGATGGATGTGTGAATTAGAAATGGCTAGTTTAGTTTATGTATTGAATTGGTTTCTACTGCTTTGATGATATCAAGTGTAAGAAATTCAAAATGCAACAAATGTGCTGATTTTTTTTTCAAACATTAACGACGGACCAGATCCGTCGATGATGTTATAAGATAATTGAGATCCTAATATTGTCGATGGATATGGTCCGTTGTTCTTTTAACAACGACGAATAGAATCCGTTACGAACGATGATCGTTTTGGAGGTTACGACAAATAAGATCCGTCGTTTATTTAACGACGGACTGTATCCGTCATAATTTACCGACGAATTTAGTCCGTCGTTATGTTAACGACTTGAAAACAATGTGTGACCATGAGACGGACGAAGTCCGTCGTTTTTTTGCGATATGGTGTAGTATATAGGCATCCTTTTTAACATAATAGGCTCTCTTTATTGGGTCATCATTTATGTGAATTCATTGATGTCTTTTCTCAACCAACTCTTCAAGGGCTGATTGTAAGGATTGCTTTTTCTATACAACAACTGTTGTGTATGGTGGTGCTAAGGCTTGAGCGAATCACGGTGTGCAATTTTGCTTTGTCATTTGCTTGTTTTGGTGTTAGCCAATCAAATCCAGTGATTGTTTCTAAGAAGTATTCGGGATCCTTTTAGCTTGACTTTCATAGATCTTTAGTACCATTGGCAAATGTAGCTTGATTGGTTTGTCACTCCTAAGTACCTTAGGCGAGTTGTTGAGATCTGGTTGAACAGGCTACAAGCCCATCAATCTATTCCATTGGTCATCTTTAGGTCGCGCCGATGGTCTTACCCAACTTACTCATTTGGGCTTTTAAGGTATTTTGGGCTAGTCGAATGTAAGTTTATCAAAATCATGCACTTTAGAATTCTCAAAAGACCCAGGGAATTTTGGATGGGCCCTTCGATCGGCTGATCGAATCAATTGTTACAAGGCCTGCTTAAAGTCATACTCCATCCAACTTATATATTTGCACGATGAGTGCCTGGTTATATAGATACTTTTGATTGAAGTTTACTGAAGTTGAAGAATAGTTTGATATCGTTTTGAATAAGGTGCCTATAAATGTTTCCTTTGGTAGAGTGTGTCGACAACTAAATGCCAAAGCGAATGA
>PVNU02000599.1:0-41540 GCA_003013855.2 Liriodendron chinense | reverse complement strand
AAAGGATCGCTCGGGCTTACAACAAGAGAGTCCGAAAAAGGAGCTTCAAGGTAGGCGACATGGTCATGAAGAAGATTCTACCGTCGCACCTTCTAGATCCCAGAGGAAAGTTCAAACCCGTGGGACGGCCACTGATCATCAGAGAAGTACTTCCTGGAGGCGCCCTCAGACTCACCAGCATGAGAGGGGTGGATCTTCCTGAGCCAACCAACGCCGACAACGTGAAGATCTTTCACGGGTAAGTCATTCTGACCTTATCAAGAGTTACTTTAATAGAGCTGAAGTCAAGAGGTCGAAGCTAAGACCTCTGAGAAATCATCCCCTCCACCAACAAGTGTTTCAAATAAGGGGATCCAAAAGAGAAAAATACAAAAAAAAGGGGGGGGATTCAAAAAGAAGAAGACAAAAAAAAGAGAGAGAAAAAGAAAAGAAAAAAAGAAAAGAAAAAAAAAGAGAGAAATAGAAAAAAGGGAAGCCAAAGCAAGGCACCCAAGAAAATCAACCCAAGAAGAAACACACACTCATCCATCCATCCATCTCAGAAGGGTCTTTAGCAAAGACCGACAGCTCCATTATCGTAACTCAGTAAGGTGAAGGACTGCCATCGGCCGGCAACGACGGATTCCCGACCTCTAGCCGCACCGCAGTTATCCGAGATCCAGAAAAGAAAAAAAAAAAAAAAAAAAAAAGAAAAAAAAGAAAATGTGTGCCTAAAAAAGAGGGCGGAGTGAAAACCCGAAAGGGGCGCTCCGAGTAAAACACAGTGGCATACAGCGGACTTGGTGAAAACCTGAAAGGGCGCCAAGGTAAAAACAGCACAGCTGCCAAGGGGCAGGCAAGACCAAATACCCGGGACGTGGTGAAAACCTGAAAGGGCGCCACGGGCAAAAATGACGGGAAAAAGCCGGCTGTGGTGAAAAAACGCGAAAGAGCACTACAGGCAAAAATGGCCTCAAAATGAAAAAAAAAAAAGAAAAGAAAAGAGAAAAGAAAAATAATAAAGTGGCAGGTACCAAGGAAAGCAGATGGCCCCGATCAGTTCAAGCGGTTACAGGTTCAAGAACAAGAAGAAGCGCAGTCAGGAGCGAGAAACTCTACAGACTCTGACAATCTCAGGAAACGAGAGTTGGTCCGTTGCCTACATCTCTAGGGAACCAAAGGATCAAGCAAGTCAAATCTCGAGTATTCGGTCAAATCATGACGAGCCCCAGTTCTGATTCCTATATCCCGACACAAAATCCAGACACACTCACAAGACAACTCATGGCACAGTAGATTTTCAAACAGTTTTTTCTCTTTTCAATTAAATGCATTATATTTCTCTTACACATATCATCTTTTTCAAAATACAAAAAAATGCATCATCATCAATCATATATGCAAAAAAAAAAAAGAATGTGCAGGTGGCCAACACAATCAATCTCTACCCTCCTCGGCCACATCAGGTGAGTCCTCTGACTCATAAAAAGATAGTCTCGCTCTCAACCTGCTCACCTCCATACGCAGGTAATGCACCTCATCGCGCTCAAGGGTACGGATCGCTGTCTCCTCATCAGACAACCTCCGATCGGCAGCCAATCTCCTCGACATCATCTCAAAATGATACCGAAGTGCAGAGATCTCAGACAGCAGATGGCCATGAGTGGCCAAAAGGAAGCCAGGATCGATAAACGGGCGCTCCTCAAAAGGTTCATATGAACCAGATAAAGAGCCAGCATCTCCAAGAATATCCTGCTCATCCTCATCAGCAGTCTGGTGCCAACAAGGGATACGTCGATACAAAGACTGCTCAGCAACCCAATATTGATATGGGGCGGTCGTCATCGGAAAAGTCCGCAGCTCGAATCCCAACAAATCAGCTGTCAAATAACTCGCCCAAGAACAATCAATCCGGGTCCTAAAGTCAGAGGATCTGGATGGAAGTGCTCGACGCCCGATACCCGCGAAAGCGAAATGAGGAACATCCTGCTCATACCCAAACTGCCGCAGGAACCGGATGGGATGGTAAGAGAAGTATGATCGAAAGCCTACCAACATCAGAGGATGGCGGTGTGCATCGCAAAGCACTGGAGGAAGTGAAAGCCAAGATGACTCCCAACGAACGTTCCAGTCACGAAGTTCAGCGAACATCCTGCGATACAAGGGCTCGCTCATCCTAGCCGTACGCGGAAGGAACTCGATGATATAACGCATAATGTCAGAGCTAGGGATGCCAGGAAGAGGTACAGGAACGGTCAGAGAAAGACGCTCCCATAGCCATACCTGGTCACAGAAAGTAAAGAAGTTCAGCTAGAGCAAAATAATTCCTAGCAAAGCAAGAAGAAAAAAAGGTGCAGAAAAGATACCTGAAGGAAAGCACAACAGCCGCGAAGGACACGAGTGCGGCCTAGGGCACAGTCGGTCAGCCCATCAAATAGCTCGGCCAAGATGAGAGAAATGATCCCCTGCCGACGGACAGCTCGGCTCATCACCTCAAAAAGCAAAGGAGTCTGGGACCTGCGCCATCCCGAGAACAGCACTTCAGCAATCAAGCAGAACATCAGTGCATTCCGAGCAAAGGTAGAACCGGCCGTACTCTGAGGACCCAAAAAAAGATCATACAGCAGGTCCAAAGAGAACACAACAGCATCCTGGCCACCAGCTACAGGCCGAACAAGATAGGGGATCCCAAACCAGTTCTGCGGTGTAGCAGTCTTCGGCGATGTCTTCGGCGAGAAGTACTGAGTATAATCCAAGGGTAAGCCTGTCAAGCGTGCAAGCTCCTCCAAAGAAGGCCCCATCTCCATATCGTTGAACGCAAACAAGTTCAACGAAGGGACCCAGTCAATCAAGGCAGCTCCGAGCATCCTCCAGTCAATGTCAACTCTAGCCATATGAATCAGACTGCCAAAGCCATAGGACTCCAAATCTCGAATCTCATAAACCGACAAGCTGTCAAGCCAAGCAAGCAGTCGTGGCGAGCAAGAAGAACGAGGAAGCAGCTGACAAGTCCTCACCGGTATCCCCTCCAGTACAAAAGGCCCAGAAATCGAGGACAACTCATCGAGGATCGGAAGGTCAACAGGCGAAGGAGAAGGAAAAGCTGGAACCTCTGCCGACTCGACAACCCCTGATCGGCCCTCAGTGGCGGCTATGTCTGATATAGTCGCATCGCTGTCTGAAACTGTCACAACCTCAGCCGCATGAGAAGACTCGCCCACCTCATGAACAGAGTGCGCAAAAGACCGACGACCAAGGGAAGGACAATGCTCCCCATCAAAAGGAATATCAGTGAAGATCACACCGCACATCGTGGCATCCTGGCTAATCTGACCGTCAAAGAATGCATCTGAACCATCAAAAGGGGTCCGGGCAGCCCCGATCGAAGAATCAATGGTCAGATCTGGACCTGCGGCCCCCTCCAACAGAAAATCATGGATCCAGTCATCATCCTGGCCGATCAAAGGGATCATCGAGGCGTCTACACCGTCCATCATCAAGGGGACATCATCAATGATCACATCAAGTCCACCCAAACAAGTGTGCCGCACATCTCGGCCCTCATCCAGAGCATCCAAACCGTCAAAGGTACCATCTGAGCCATCCATACCATCCAGACATGAGATCAGCCCATCTATGTCCCTCATAGTCCCATCATCACCGTCCATCACGTCATCCATGGGACCCACACTCAAGGGATGCATAGCCTCACCTATGTCCCATCCCATCATCTCATCCATACCATCCATTCCTCCCATAATGAGGGCCCCATTCAAATCAGAAAATCCAGCCATCCCACCATTAATGGAGCTATTCAAAGCTCCATCAACCACCATCCCAAGCCCCTCATCAATGCTTCCATTCAATGCACCATCTCCACCATCCATTAAAGAAATCTCTCCATCATTAAAGCCTTCAATACTCTCTGAAGTGTGGGACCCACCATGAACAGCCCCCACAGCCCATAAATCCCCACCATCCATTGCCCAAGAAAGGACAAACCAAGATGAAGACAAGATGATGATGAAAGAGGAGACAAAGAGAAGATTCATTGTTGGAATCGAACCTGAACGTACACAGCAGGTGGGGACAGCAGCAACAGGGACCAGAGAATGTCCGAGCACGAGCCAGCCCAGGCCGCTCAAGAGACGAGCTCTGGGCGGCCTGCCCTGGGCCGCCCGTATGGACGCGGTTCCCCTCTCTCCGCGGGATTGGCTCCAGGGCTTTTGGTAGGTGAGGCTGACAGTCCACGTCAGCAGATGGCGCTCCGTGGGCCGCCCAAGGCTCCGGTCCACTCCAGATTTCGACTGAAGATGATCAAGATCATACAAAAGGTGCCCCACTGGTCCAATCATGAAGCAATGTGACCGGAATAGTGCTGATCAAGCCAAAGAGAAGGAAAGGTGATCAAGTGGGGGCCACAAGCAATCCAAGCCATTCAAAGACTAGATCATCATGATCCAAACCATTGAAGAACCTACATGAGCCATGAAACAACAAGATCAAAGGTTAATCATCACAAGAAGGGCCAGAATCCAAGATCTAGTCATCAAGTGGGCCCACAAAGCCAAATCAAGCGATCAGAGACGTTCAAGCCATCATCCACAGCATGAGAAGCATTCCTAGCCTCACAAATCATCAAAAGAGATGCCCCAAAGTAAAACCAAGGTTTCAAATGGGCCCACAGGGCCGAATCTATCAATCTAAACCATTCAAGGGCTAGATCATCAGGATCCAAACCATTGAAAAGCTTACACAAGTCACGGAGCAGCAAGATCAAAGGTTCGATCATCAAAAGAAGGGCCAAAATCCAAGATCTAAACATCAAGTGGGCCCACAAGGCCTAATCAAGCAATCTGAACCATTCAAGTCATCACCCATGCAGCTAAGCAGTCTCAAATCATGAAGGAATGAGTTAAGAGTCAAAACATCCAGACATCACCAAGGAATTTGAGAGAAATCAAAGCCTTATATTCATCCAAAAGAGCTTGATACAAAAGGGGACAAAAACAAAAGTACAAGGCCATATAAAGCAGAGACAGCTACAAGTCACCAACATAATCATCATCGCCCCTCCTCGCGTCCCGCTCCCGACGATAAAGATCCATCAAAGGAGCAGTCACTGAACCTCCAGCATACCTGCGACGGCCACCTGGAACATAAAGCGAAGGAAGCAAAGGCCCCTGGCCAAATAGCAGATACTACTCGTCATAATCACGATCCGGGATCGTGAAACGGAAGCCAGGCTGGCCCACCAGAGCCTCAACTCTCTCATCAGCTGGCATCCGAGCAGCTGGAGGAGGTGCAGAACAGGGGACCCGAGCCACCCCAGTGACTTGCCGAAGCAATCTCTCTCCTAAGTACCATTGGAAGGACTCAGCGTCAGAAAGCATAATGCGGAGACATGAAGCATCGTATGCCTCCACGCGCTGGGGTGTGTAGTAAAGAGGGAAACTAGCGTACGGCATCAGGGCAAACTGCAGCAAAAGAGGTTACCACGATCAGTTACAAGTACAGCACAAGGACAAAGACAAGCAAGATACTTACGTCCTCAACGGTCAGCCCGTCTATATCAGCACGCCAATTGTCCCCGGGAACTCGGGAGTTCCGCTGACGATTCTGCTGATGCCAGTACATGTGGCGATACTGAGCGGGTTCAATGTCATCTCGCATCCTCGGCGCAAGATGCGGAAAATGGTCATAAAAGCAAGTCTAGATGAAAGTACATTTAATGATCAGAGAGAGAAAGGAGGCAAATGGCTCCAAGGAGGATGAAAGAAGAGGTACCTCAACAACAGGCCAGAAGCCTGTGAAGGACCGGCTATGCCGACAGGTCTTGTCCAGACCTTGAAAGAGACGGGTCAGGATGGCCCCATTCCAGTTATAGGGGTGATGAAGATCCTCGACTAAACGAAGAAATTTAGGATCAACTCTCTCATTCGCATGGCAAAAAAGAAAGGATCCAAAAGCATAAGTGATCATGGCCCGCGCCTTGTGGAGGGCCTCTCGCTCGGTGGTAGGGACGACAGAAGCAAAATTGTTATAAAACCATCGCATCTTCACTTGATGGCCTTGGAATTCACCCTCAGGAGGGACGTCACCGACAAGCCGCAGCCAATCAGTGGAAGAGAGGGGAGCTAAAGAGCTAACTTGAGGGACAATTGCCCCATGAAATGGGAAACCTATCTGCATGTAAATGTCCAAAGGGGTTATCCCCCATTCTCCACAAGGAAGCTGGAAGGTGTGGGTCTCATCCCGCCACCTCTCACAAAGGGCCGCAAGCATCATGCGGTTGGCGTCGTTGTTATGGAAGCGTAGGGTGAGGAGGCCAGCAAAAGGAGTACCATCTAGTACTCGCTCAAGCAAGGGCTGTGGCTCCTTCATCCAATTGTCCCAGCGATCCCTGGTAGCTCGACCCTTGATGGCAGGAAGAGGTTGATGCTCCATAGCTAGGGAACACATGTGGTCCCCCCGGCGGACAATGAAAGCAGGATCATCCTCGTCAACCACTTGGTGGCCCCTGGTACCATCCGCCATGGAATCCTACAAGCTTGGCAAGGTAAGTCCCTACCCTTTACCCATTAAAATCCAAATTCTCATCCAAGAAACCCATGGGATTGGACTCACATTCAAATGCAAAATCTAAAGTCCAACTCCATGTGTCACTTAGGATATGTGTTGGACCCATTGGAAAAAGTAAGGCCCACCTTAAAGAAGGTGGCATGGCATGCCTTAGGTAAGAAAAGTCCATTATCCAAGGACACATTTTGGACAACAAATGCACTCAAGTGCCATGAGATCAACAAAGAGCAAGAATCCTACTTCACATGAGAAATCCCTTTTCAAAGTCCATATGTGGCCAAGGATTGGTCCATTTTTTATGCCAAGGCCATGGCTCTCACTTAAGATGTTTCCATCTTTTTACACATGTGCATGGACAAGTGGGGAATAGAAAGGAAACGGGCCCCCAAGAGCAACCCAAATGCCTCATCTCAATGGATTGGAGAGAGCACATAGCCCACTTGAAGAACATGAGGACCCATTCATGGGTTAACCATGGGCAACCTTATGTGCCTCATCTTGATGAAAATTTTGACCACGAAAATGCAACAAGGAGGTCTACCCACAAACATATGAATCAAAGAAGCTAAGGGTAGAAAGTCGATGCACATAGCCCACATGAAGAATCAAAGTTGAAAATGCCCATGAAAAGGCAAGTTTGGGCAACTTATGTGCACCAACTTTTTCACCAAAAGGGAGACCATTTGAGCACAAAAGAGCATGGCTTGATGAGTCACCCAACCATCATGAAAATGGATAAGAATGGTACACATAGCCCACTTGAAGATCAAAATCCAAAATGTCCCAAGGCATGGGACAAAAATGGGTAACTTATGGGTACCATTCCTTCTCACAAATGGAAGAAGAAATCACTCATATTTGAATGATGATGGGTGATCCACCAAGCCCCCATAGAAAAGTTCAAGGAGCTATGGTTGTATGGACACTCACTTGAGAATCATCCATTTGAGGTTGATAACATCTAAGGGAAACTCTTGAAAACCACAATCCTACCACAAAGAAAACCATTTGAACTTAGTGAGATTGTGGGAACAACTCACTCATGGGACTTGTAGATGGTCAAGTAACTCAAGTCCTCCATCCATCAAGAAAAAGCATGAAAAGAAAAAAAATCCACATGGACAAAGTGTAGTGGGGCACACATGGTTCAAAGAAGTGCCCAAGTTTCAATGAAGGCCCAAAAGCCCATCCACATGAAAAACTCCAAGGAGCCCACCACACTTTGTGCAAAGGTGTACATCATAATCAAAGAAATAGTGGAAGACTTGGGCTACTTGTCCATATAAGCCCAACTAGGAAAACTAGCCCACTTGAGATCCAAAATGAAGAATGGGCTAGCCACCTTGGTCCATACACATGTAGAGAAAGATGGGGTCACCCAAAATGAGCCCCATGAGCCCAAAACCTGAGATGGGCCCTACCATGCCCATGGGCCCAAACCTTGAAAAAGATGGAAAAGAAAGAAAGCTCCAAAGAAAAAATGACAAAGACAAAAAGCATGAGGGAGCCCAAAATGAAGCATTGGGCCCATCAAATACACCAAGGGCCATGACTTCACTTTGAGCCCATTTGATACACATGAAAAGAGGCCCAACTCCCATGAAAAAGATAGAGTATTTTGCCATGCACACTTGATGACATGGCAAAATTACTCCTTACATGCACATGGAGGGAGTGTGAAAAAGGAAAAAATGATGAAGTGGAGAGCTTGTAATGTCCTTCTCCATGCACCACCTTTGAAAGACTTGAGATCTAAGAAAAGATCAAGAATGCTTGGGCCCACCTTCACACCCCTTTGAATAGCTACATGAAAAAGAAAAAGGATCATGAGAAGAGACAATGAAGATGGAAAAGGACAAGAAAGAGAAAGGGAGTGGTCCATACCTTTACCACTCACCAAAGAAGGACCACCTTGCTGTCCCAAGATTTCTCTAAGGCCCACCACTTGAAAAGAGCAAAGGACCACCAAAGAAGAGAGAGGAAACTTGAAGAAAGAAAGAGTATGAGAGAAAGAAGAGAGAGATTGCACGTTTGAGGGGGGGAGGGTGCCCCATGTTATATAGAAAAGGGGAGGGCACCCTTTTACCCAGCCTCCTGAAGAGACCAGGAGGCACAGACCGGTCGGGCGGCCCATGGGAGGCCGTCCTAGCCTCCACCTAGGTGAAACGACCTCCCTCTCCCTCTCCTTGGGAAGAACTCCTCCTTGGGAAGGGTGGTTGCAATTGAATCTTGTACCTTCATGTAAGAATGAAGTGATGGAAGAGAATGGTGAGAAAAAAGAGAAAATCTCACCAAAATCTCATCTCATGAGAAATGGGTGAGAAATTGGGTGGATGATGTGGAAAAGTTCCATGGAATTTCCAAGAAAAAGAAAGAAGAGTTTGACTTGGTCAAACAATGATCTCCACCATCCAAAGGCATGACCAAATGATCCAAACCATTCCAAGAAGAATCCCAAGAATCTCCGCCCTTGATTACTGTCCTCTTGTACAGTTTCTGGTCCGAAGACCTTAAACTACGTCGGGACCAAGATCCCGAGGGATTGTCAATAAAACCGGCATCAGTCTTCTTCAAGATCTGGTGGCTCCGGACATTTTCAGAAAACCAAAAAATATATACATCATTTGTACATGTTTTGGGTCCGAAGACCTTAAACTACGTCGGGATCAACGTCCTGAGAGATTTTTAATAAAAACCAACATCGATCCCAGCCTTTCAGGCCAAGATCCGATGATCTGGATCATTTCGAAAAAACAAAAAAATGTGTTTGCCCCCCCTTTTACTAAGTCTGGGTCCGAAGACCTTAAACTACGTCGGGATCGACATCCCGAGAGATTTCCAATAAAAACCGGCATCAGTCTGGATTGTCCATCCGCTGACACCGGACATTTTTCAAAAAAAAAAAAAAAAAAAAAAAAAAAAAAAAAAAAAAAACATGTTTGCCCCTCTTTTGTACAGTTTCATGGTCCGAAGACCTTAAACTACACTGGGATTAATTTCTCGGGGGACCTTTCTCGCTTTCAACTAAAAACCGGCATCGGCCTCGACCGTTGGGATCATGGTTCGATAACCCGGATCATCTCAAAAATACCAAAAATATTTTAAAGCTTTCCATAAAAACCAGTGTCAATCTCGATTACTCGAGTTGAAGTCTGGAACTTTTTCAAAACAAAAAATATATATACAATATAAAACAAAAAAAAAAAGTTTTCATCACCAGTTTTGATCCACCAATTTATCCCCAGTGGTCCGAAGACCTAAAACTACACTGGGATTAACTTCTCGGGGGCTTTCTTTCCTAACCTGTTCCAGACATGGCTGACACTTGATCGTACGGGTGTCTGGAATCTTTTAAACAGGTAAAGGCTGAGGCGGGCAAAACTCCGCAATCCTGTTCGTGTTGAACGCACCGTGATAGACAACCTTGAGTTGGAAGTCGTTGTTGAAGCTGACGGATGTTCCCTGTTCCTAGAACTCATGAAGGGGATTAAGGCTGTTGGGAGGTGAAGCTCACCCTCACGGAATTGTGAGCAACGTAAGACCCCAAACTGGATTGACTAAGGGAAATGTGAGGATGTGGCTCATCTTGTGGCCGAAGGAGTCCGTCGGACGATACGTGGTCTATGTGCATTGCACATGAGGAACAGGCAACTTTGTGGGTGTGTTGACTGAAAACCCTCAAAATCCCCTCATCCGAAGATGTAAAACTACGGCACTTAACTGTGTGAGACTCGTCTTGCTCGCTGACGTAAAATGGATCGGGTGCCTTACCAGCAGTAGAAGCTGGAAGTGGATGGAAATTCCATATCTTTTCCCTGCATTTCAGAAAAATCACAAAATACAAAAACATTGCAAAATCATCTCTTCAAAAATCACAAAAATATTTCCATCAAATATCTGCAAAAATCACAAAAAATATTTCCCTTTCTTTCAAATCAAATATTTTCGAAAATCACAAAAAATATTTCCTGTGTTTTCAATAAACTGATCTCTACTCTGACCGCTCAGGTAAAGATTCGGATCCAAATATCTGCAAAAATCACAAAAATTAGCATCCCCAGCACTACAATTCAGGAGTCTTGAACTCCGCTCACTTCACAGTATGGGATGACGGATCCAATCGCCCGCAAATTGGAATCTTGACCAAAACGGGCGACCAAACACCATCTCAATCACATGTATGCCCAGAAGAATATCTTGAAGTCGAATGATATCCTCGTACATTCTCATTAGCAAAGAAACAGCATCTTGGGACGATGGACTTGATCGACCACGGGTCGGGATCTTGACCAACCCGCTGTCCAAACATCCGTATCAAAAAGAAAAATCCCCAAGGGAAGCACAACCCTACAAGCAATAAGCTCAAAGTTCTCTACACCCATAGCAAAAGCAAAATCATCAAACTGAAAGAGAATGAGCCAAAGCCATGCATTCATCATGCATCTCCATGCATCAGCATCCATCGCATCAATTATCATGTTTACCTGCTTTCAAAATAAAAGTCGGTTAGCTAAAGACCCCACAGGCATCCCTAGTGGAGGCACATGCGAACCAGGTTTTCATTTCAAAAAGACAAAAAAGATTTCTATTTGCAAATAAAAACCCCACGGAGTATCACTCCCCAGAGTGGGTATCTTTTCAAAAATCCAAAAATATTTTCTCAGTAGAGCGTTCTGCCTCCAACACGCTGGGAGATCTTCCATATCTCTGGGTAGGAGCCGACGCAAAAATCAAATAAGATCTGATGTCTCGCGATTTCCCCGGAGACCATTGGATCCAATGCACTCAAAGTACGGTCGAACTGAACTCCAGTGTCAGTGCGGTCGTGCCACATGCCAAGATACAAAAAGATGAAAGCCAAAAGGCTCGGTCACAGAAACCATTTGAACAGGTGGAAACGATGAATTGTAACCCAAGTATCCAAATCAGCAGATTGGGTGGAAAGAGTTCACCCGCACATACCTAGGCGTGGATGCCTGAAGTACCTTGACTGAGTCCAAGTCGGCGTAGTAGAATCCCGTAAGACTATCGGACGCAGGGCGTCTAACCACTTTGACAGTCAAGCGAAACAAGTACTCCTGGAGTGATCTGGGAAAACATCAAACATCACACAATCAGTCTCAGGGTCAGCATCCTCGTAAGACTAACGGACGCAGAGGCTCTGCTGTACCTTTCCGATGTTAGTACCGATCGGGAATGGAAGGGTTGCGATTGGGAACCCAGGTTGCAGCAAACTGCAGGGACAATCGCAACGTTTTCTCCGAACTCTCGCGGTATGTGCGAGTTATCAACTTCCAGACAATCAACTGACTCAGATACAAAGGACAACAAAGATTCCAGACCACAATCAAGGAAAGAATGAATTGCAAACTAAGCACCGAAACCAGCAGATCGGGTGGAAGAGCCCACCCGCACATACCTAGGCGTGGATGCCTGAAGTACCTTGACTGAGTCCAAGTCGGCGTAGTAGAATCCCGTAAGACTATCGGACGCAGGGCGTCTAACCACTTTGACAGTCAAGCGAAACAAGTACTCCTGGAGTGATCTGGGAAAACATCAAACATACAATCAATCACAGGGTCAGTAACCTCGTAAGACTGTCGACGCAGAGGCTCTGCTGTACCTTTCCGATGTTAGTACCGGTCGGGAATGGAAGGGTTGCGATTGGGTACCCAGGTTGCAGCAAACTGCAGGGACAATCGCAACGTTTTCTCCAAACTCTCGCGATATGTGCGAGTGAGCGATCTCCAAACGATCAACTGGCACAGATGCAAAGGCAAGCAAAGATTTCAGAACATGATCTATGAATGACCGGGTCAGAAGTGGGGTGTCCACTCGCTTTGGCATTCGGTTGCACGCAACCTCTGCCAAAGAGGGGCATCTGTAGACACCCCACCTTCGGCTACACTGTTGGTAGAGATAGCTGGTTGAACGGAGGACCATACCCCCAAATCCCAAGTCCAAACTCAGCCAAACTCACCCTTGTAAGCCCCATTCCATAGCCCAGTTCAAGCCTGAACCCAGTCAACCCAGTCCTAAAAACCACCCTGAAAAACCCCCCATAAAAAAGGCCAGTCAAAAAATCCCAAAAAAAAGTCAAACTCACTGGGTCAACTCGCTGAGTTAACCCGCTGAGTCAACCCGTCGAGTCAACCCGTCGAGTCAAAACACCGAGTCAACCCGTCGAGTCAACCCGTCGAGTCAAACCACCGAGTCGACCCGCTGAGTCAACTCACTGAGTCGACCAGCGAGTCCAACAGCAGCCCCGAGGGAACGGCCGTACTCGCTGGAAACCGAGGAGCGGCCGTACGGGCGGCCCATGGCAGGCCGCCCGGATGAAATTACGACTTCTGCCACTCTCTGCTGCTATAAATACCCCCCTCCCCTTCTCATTTCAACAGGCCATTCGAGTCCATTTCAGCCCGAGAGCTCTGAGTCCATCTCTCCACCCTTTAGCCCATTTTTCCACCAAGGAGAGCCCGAGTGAGGAGAGTCTAACCCTGGTCCAGCCCAGCCTGACCACTGGTCCAAGCCTCCCAAGCCATCCAAGTCTTGATCCAGCCACTCGAAGCCAATCCTTGCGACACCTCCGTCCACCCAGCTACTCATTTTCCAGCATCATCTCATTTGCATCTAGCATAAGTGCAACATTTACTTTTCTTCCAACCCCCCTGCTTCACTACAAGCACCTTGATTACTCAAACACACATGCATATGTCTTTATATTAAGCACCTGTCAGTTCGAGCGTATGCTCTGGGCTTGCCCGTTGTTGGAACCTGCCCATCAGAAACTCTTACTGTTCAGACCTGCATTCACGCTTCACCATAAAACACCTTGATCATTCAAGCACACTGCATACGTCTTATATTAAGCACCTGTCAGTTCAAGCGTACGCTCTGGGCTTGCCCGTTGTTGGAACCTGCCCATCAGAAACTCTTACTGTTCAGACCCGCATTCATGCATCATGTCATCCATGAGAATATACGAGGATTAAACTAGACTTTCAAGTATTCGATCGATTCTGTGAAGTAGAGACCGTACTTCGGTACGGGCAGTGTGTGGGGTGCTTAACCTCTTCCCACCCTGTAACCGTGATCCCTTACCTTGAATCTCTGACCGCAGATCAACAGGAGTCATTTTAGAGGAAGGAATCTTCGGATTCCCTTCTCTAACGTTTCTACAGGGTCTAGCCGACTGTAGATTCGAAGTAACTGGCTAGTGGCGACTCTGGTCTTATATAAATTCACTTAAAACACATCCAGCTCAATACGACAACCAAACGAAGCCCTCGAGAACGAGGCAAACCAGTGGCACAAACGGCGATTTCGCACTCACGCACCTCTTCTTCTTCTTCTTCCGAAGGGAAAGGGAGAACGACGTCGTGTGGGAGCGCGGAGAAATCGGCGAGGGTCCACACCGTCCCACCTGAGAATGAATTCTAGAGCCACCAAGTGAAACTACGATGGTTTTACAACACCTTCGCTACTGTCATCCCTACTACCAAGTTGGAGGCCCTTCACAAAGCACAGGCTATGATTACTTATGCCTTTGGGTCGGTCCTTTTCTATCATGCGAACGAAAGGGTCGACCCTACATTTCTTCACTTGGTTGAGGATCTTCATCATTCGTATAATTGGAACGAGGCTAACTTGACTCGTATCTTCCAAGGTTTAGATAAGACCTCTCGAAGTAGCCGGTCCTACACAGATTTCTGGCCCGTGTGGAGGTATTCTTTTTAACCTTCCCTGGAGGCATTTGTCTTCTTTCTCCATCTGATCATTATGTTTGCCCTTACCCAGAACTGCTTTTATGATCATTTTTCTCATCTCTCGCCGAGGATACAAGATAGTGTTGAGCCATCTTTGTACCGCTTCATGCACTGGCATTAGCAAAATCGTCAACGTAATTCTCGAGTGTCTGGAGACAATTGGCGTGCTGACATAGACGGATTGACTGTCGAGGACGTAAGTATCTTGCTTTCCTTATCCGTCGTGCTGTTCTGGGACTGATTATGATGAACTCATTTGTTGTAGTTTGCTCGGGTGCTGTACGCCAACTTTCCTCTTTACTATAACCCTCAGCGTGTAGAAGCATATGATTCTTCGTGTCTTTGGATCATGCTCTCTGATGTCGAATCGTTTCAATGGTACCTGGGCAAGAGGCTGCTCCGACAGATCACTAGTGTGGCTCGGGTTCCTTGTTCCGCACCTCCTCCGGCTGCTCAAATTCCGGCTGACGATATGGCCAATGCTCTTGCGAGCCAGCCCAGATTTCGCTTCACGATCCCAGATCGTGACTACGACGAATGGTATTTGTTGTACGGACAAGGACCTCTGCTTCCTTCACTCTATGTTCCAGGGGGTCATCGCAGGTACGCTGGAGGATCAGTGATAGCTCCTCTGATGGATCTTCATCGTCGGGAGCGGGATGAGAGAAGGGATGATGATGATTATGTTGGTGATTTGTAGCCTACTTCTTAAGGATGTATCCAGCTTGTTGATGTATGGCCTTCTTGTCATTTTAAGGCCTTTTTGCTTTTACCTTTCTTCTGTATCAAGATCTTTTGAATGATCATATAACCCCAATTTGTCTCAAATTCCTTGATGATGCTTGGATGCTTTGATTTCCGACTCATTCTTTAATGCTTTGTGGAAGATGAGACTTCTTGACTGCATGGATGATGACTTGAACGGTTCGGATCGCTTGATTCGGCCCTGTGGGCCCTTTCCTGACTTCAGCTTCACTTTGGAGCACCTGTCTGTGATGTTTTGTGAGGCTAAAAAGGCTTTTCATGGTGCAGATGATGACTTGGACGGCTCAGATTGCTTGATTTTGCCCTGGGGGCCCACTTGGTGATTAAATCTTGGACTCTGGCCTTCTTTCTTGGCAATCAAACCATTGATCTGGCTATTGGAGGAGCTATGCAAGCTTTCCACGGCTTGGATCATGACGATCTAACCTTTGTGTGGCTTAAATTGCTTGTGGGCCACTCTTCACCAATTTTCCTTCTCTTTGACTTGATTAGACCCATTCTGGCTGCAATTTGTCATGATTAGACAAGTGAGGTATCTTTCAGATGATTCAAATTAGCTTCAAACGAAATTTGGAGCTAATTAGAGCCTTGGGCGGCCCTCAGGGTGCCAACTTCTGACATGGACTGGCAGTCCCACCTACCAAAAGACGGGTAGGCCAATCCCGCGGAGAGAGAGAAAATTCGTCCGTACGGGCGGCCCACAGGGGGCCGCCCAGACCTTTCCTCATGTGCAGTCCGTGTGGGCCCTGGTTGGGACATTCCTCACTGCCCTCTGTTGCTGTCTCCTCGATTCTGTGCACACAAGGTTTTGATCCAACCATGTTGCTGTCTCCTCGATTCTGGGAATCCTTCTTTTGTCTTCACTTTTCTTCTCTTTTTGTCTTCTTCTCACTTTGTCCTTTCCCAAGCAATGGATGGCGGAGATCTAGGGGCTGTGGGGGTTGTCCATGGTGGGTCACACACTCCAAATTTTCAAGTGAGCTTTGATGGAGGGGAGATGCCTTTAATGGATGGGGTAGATGAGGCTTTAAGAGGGAGCATTGATGAAGACTTAAGCTTGGTGGTTAATGAAGCTTTTAATAACTCCATTAATGGTGGGATGGCTGGAATTTCATATTTGAATAGGTCGTTGGATGATGGAGTTTTTTATGGTATGGATGAGACGGGGAGATGGGATATAGGTGGGGCTATGCATCCTTGGAGTGTGGGCCGCATGGATGATGTGATCGATGGCGATGATAGGGTCCCAATAGACATAGATGGGCTGATCTCATGTCTGAATGGTGTGGATGGTTCAGATGATACATTTGATGGCTTGGATGCTCTTGATGATGGTCGAGATGTGTGACACACTTGCTTGGGTGGACTTGATGTGATCATTGATGATGTCCCCCTGATTATGGACGGTGTGGATGTCCCAACGACCTCTTTGACCGAACAGGGTGATGGTTGGATCCCTGACTTTATGTTGGAGAGGACTGCAGGCCTAGATTTGACCGTTGATTCTTCGATCGGGGTTGCCGGGGCCTTTCTTGACGGTTCAGATGCATTTTTCAGCGGTTAGATTGATCAGGATACCACGATGAGCGGCGTGATCTTTACTGATGGCCCTTTTGACAGAGAGTATCGACCTTCTCTTGATCGTCGTCCCTTTACGCACTCGGTTCACAAGGTGAGCGAGTCTTCTCATGCGGTTGAGGTTGTGACCGTTTCAGATAGCGATGCGACTATATCAGATATAGCCGATACTGGGGATAGGTCAGGGACTGTTGAGTTTGTAGAGGTTCCAGCTTTTCCTTCTCCTTCGCCTGTTGATCTTCCGGTCCTTGATGAGCTGTCATCGATTCCTGGGCCTTTTGTTCTAGAGGGGATTCCTATGAGGACTTGTCAGTTGCTTCCTTGCCCTTCTTGCTCACCATGACTGCTTGCTTGGCTTGACAGCTTATCGGCTTATGAGATTCGAGATTTGGAGTCCTATGGTTTCGGCGGTTTGATCCATATGGCTAGAGTTGACATTAATTGGAGGATGCTCGGGGCTACACTGATTGACTGGGTCCCCTCGTTGAACTTGTTTGTATTCAATGACATGGAGATAGGACCTTCTTTGGAGGAGCATGCGCATTTGACCGGTCTTCCCTGGGATTATGCTCAGTATTTCTCGTCGAAGACTCTGCCGAAGATTGCCACACCGCAGAACTGGTTTGGTATCCCATACCTCATTCAACCTGCAGCTGCCGGCCAGGATGTTGTGGTGTTCTCCTTGGACTTGTTATATGATCTTTTCTCGGGCCCTCGGAGTGTGGCAGGGTCCTTACTTTCTCGGAATGCATTGATGTTCTGTTTGATAACTGAGGTGCTATTCTCGGGATGGCGCAGATCTCAGACTCCTTTGCTTTTTGAGGTGATGAGCCGAGTTGTGCGACGGCAGGGGATCATTTCTCTTGTCTTGGCTGAGCTGTTTAATGGGTTGACCGACTATGCCCTAGGCCACACCTGTGTCCTTCGCGGCTGCTGTGCATTTCTTCAGGTATCCTTTTTGCTCTTTTCTTTTTCTTTTCTTGTCTTTTTGGGAATTGCCTTGCTTTATCTGAACATCTCTTCCTTCTTATGATCAGATCTGGTTATGGGAGCATCTTTCGCTGACTATCCCTGTATCATTTCCCGGCACTCGTCGACCTGACCTCATGCGACACATCATGGAGTTTCTTCCGCATATAGCTAGGATGAGTGAGCCCTTGTATCGGAGGATGTTTGCTGAGCTGCGTGACTGGAATGTTTGTTGGGAGTCATCTTGGCTTTCTCTTTCTCCAGTACTTTGTGATGCACACCGCCTTTCTCTGATACTGGTAGGCTTTCAATCTTACTTTTCTTATCACCTGTTGGGGTCCCAAAAGGTAGGGGCCCTTAAAATAAGCAAAATAGCCAAAGGAATCACGCAAAATGCCTTCCGGTGCGCGTAAAACGGAGAATTATAAAATTTCCTTAGCCAATTCTCCAGTAGGGCCCCGCTGATCACCGTGATCAGAACTGTCTAGAATCGGACCCGTAGCTTCTTTATGATTTATGATGAACAGTGCAAGTGATTTCACAGTCAAACGGGCCCCACAAACCCTCCAAAATTCAAAACCCAAATAGTGAAATTCCTATTTACGTGTCCCACGCACCCATAAATTCAAACACCCCACGCGCCTAAAAAATCAGCCAAAAACAGAAATTCGTTCAAAGGTGTTCTGGAGTCCCACGCACCCTTAAATTCGACATTTTTGTTATTTTCATTTTAAAGGTGTTCTGGGGTCCCACGCACCCGAATAATGGTCCCACGAATCCAGTAATTCGACTACACTTCAGGCACTCAAATTATAGGTGCGTGGATGAAATTGCGGTTTTCACCGCTTGTAGAGTCACTTGGAGATATGTCTAAGGACCTAGAAGGGGTGATATGGACCTTTTTCAAATTCTTTTCGCCTACTTATGCAATTCAATAAAATAAGCTTTGTAAGCAAGAACACCTCGGCTTCCAAGCCTTGGTGGGTCCAATCAAAAGACTAGCAAGAGGATAAGCAATAAACAAACCTAGTCTAAACATGCATAGGAAGTAAATGATTCAACTAATAAAGCTTCTTTCCTATGCAACTTGTGTAGACTTATGAGATTGGATCAATGAGCTCAAGTCTACACAAGTAGTGAAGGTACATCTTGTGCAAGGATGCCTAAAAAGTGCCTAGCATGCATTCATATCAATCATTCATAATTAAGCAATTAAACAAACAATGCAAAGATAGAATGTGCTCAAGAACAATCACAAACACAAGGATGTATAGTGGTTCGACTACTTGTCTACTCCACTCCCGGTTCAAGTACTCAATCCCTTTGAGCACACCGGCATTCACTATCGGAGGTTTTAAATGAGGTTCACCTCTCAACCTTTACACGGAGGTTTTATCGGTTCACCTCTCAACCGTATCCGGAGTTTTAGACAAAGGCTAACTCTCAACCTTATCGCACGTTTACTCCCGTGTCGGAGGCTCCCCCTTGGAGACTTAGTTTAGGCCCGGCTGACGGGCCAAGGAACGGCTAACGTCCCTAAGGCGAGTTGACAAACAAACTCTAAAATGGACTCTCAAATGAGACAACTTACTTGTCGGATGAGCCCCTTGTTTAGCGCCGTAATGGGTTGCTTGATCTCCGCTCTCCCGTGCTTCAATCAGCTTCCCTTTGCTCCCTCGATCGTGTCGCCGTTGCGTTGCCAATGCCTCAGCCACATTCGATCAAACACCTTGCATGCGATGCCTTGAAATGCCCAAGGTGCTAGGAGAATGGGTGAATCTCATACATGGGATGTGTAGGATGTTCCAACTAGGAGATTCACCTAGAGAGTCTTCTAGAGGTCTTGGACAAAGGATATACCTATGTGGAATAGTGTCACACCTCTAGATTTGAGAGAGGAATCAAGTCATTTCTTGATAGCATTTGAATGCCCATACTTGTGTTTGATACACAAGGGATATGACTTGAAAACCTCCTCTTTGAGGCCCCAAATGATGTACAAGATAAGTGTGGAATGGGCTCTCAAAAACTCCTCTCACACTGACCCAAGAATGGAGCACCATATATATAGAAAAAGGGCTCCAACGGTCAGAAAACGGGCAGAAAACGGTTGCCCGACCTGTCCCGACCGGTCACGACCGGTCGGAGCTCTTTGCTGGAAGGCATACAAAAAACATCCAAGTCATCTACACAGGCCGACCGGTCATGACCGGTCGGCACTCTTTGCTGGACAGGGTGGATGTCCCAGGCCGACCGGTCATGACCGGTCGGCGCCCTCTGCTGGATGAAGGAAGTCCTCCAGGCCGACCGGTCATGACCGGTCGGCCATACTTGCTGGCCACCATGAATTGTAAACGGCCGACCGGTCATGACCGGTCGGCTGGCCATTGCATAAGGCAGCAAGGCTGCTGGCCGACCGGTCATGACCGGTCGGACCAGCCTGGTTCCCCCTAAATATGCTGAATCTTCTCATGTTTCAGCCAATTCACTTTGGCCAAGGTTTGGGTGATCAAATGGGACACCTAGGGCCTATCAATGATGCCTAAAGGGTTCTAAATATGGTCAAGGTCATCAAGGATACAAAGGGGATAGGTTTTGGTCGAGGTTAAGGCACCAAGGCATCTCATATACCTGAATCTTCTTCCTTGATGTGGCTGGACGTCTTGAGTCTTCGGTCTTCGTCTTCATTGGGCTCAACCGACACAAGACTCACAGCTGTAAGTGATTGACAAACAAGGTGCACTAGTATGCCACGAAAAAGTGCACTAACAATCTCCCCCTTTGTCAATTACTTACAAAAACTTAACCTACCAAAACAAATTACATGTTCAAGATATTACATTGATAAAGCATAAATTACAGGACTCTTGACATGTCTAAACTATGCTGCTCCGCTTCAGTTTGCTCCCCCACAACCTGTCAATCCCTGCATCACAAAACATAGCAAACTAGTTTTGGTGGGATTTGATCTTTCTCCCCCTTTTTGTTAGCAATTGACAAACTAGTCTCTCCCCCTTAATGATATACCAATAAGGTTAAGGTAAGAGAAGATAGTGTGTCGCAGTTATAACTATAAGCACATGCTAAAACGGAGAGTATAGGGTGCATGAATCATAAATACATGGAGCAAGCTAAGAAACATGATTAACAAGAAATGTGACTATTCAGGCAAGATTAATCATGCAATTGGTCAAGGATATACATTTGCAATGAAGCACAAAGTACTTATAGTCCAATCAACCAACCTCCCCTTGTGGTATATCAAGACCAATACTAGGCAAAGATTAGCATACATGAAGCATAAAACTCAAGATGATTAGCTAATCTAAGCAGGATGACAATCCAGCAAGCAAATATATTAATTAAAAGCAAGGCTAAATCATCAAAAATTGGACGATTGAGGCTGGAATCCTCTGATTTGCCCATAAAAACATAACTAGCTACCCTCACTAACCATGTTAAGATTAAAAAGCCAAAGGGTAGCAAAATTCCACAACACCCTCATAAAATGTAGCATGAGGTGAGGGGTTGGGAACTCCTCCTTCACCTAGAAGGGATAGCGGTTGGGATCCCCTCTTAGATAATCTGGTAAAGGGGTCGTGATGGAGGCCGAGAGAGCAAGATCTTTATGTTGGCTCTCATCATCAGATTCGGACTCCTCCGTATCATCCCAAGTGGCAGCCATGGCCTTTTTACCTTTCGGTTTAGGCCCTTCCGGACATTCCGGGGCAATATGGCCACGATGACCGCAACCGTAACAACGGACGGATGAAGGTATGGATGATTTTCCTGTACGTTTATCACCCTTCTTGTCCTTCTTGTCACGGCTATTCCCTCTATCAAATTTGAGGAATCTCTTAAATTTTTTGTTCAATTGTTCTTCCTCATCATCCTCATCATCGCTATCATCCTCCGTCTCACTTTTGATTTTCTTGTGTCTATGAGAGGACTTGAAGGCGATGTTTTTCCTTCTAGAGGGGGCTTTAAAGCCAAGCTCAAAGGTTTGTAGGGAACCTATGAGTTCTTCAACTTTCATTGTGTTTAGATCCCTACACTCTTCAATGGTGGTGACTTTAGAAGAGAATCGATCCGGAAGAGATCTCAGAATTTTCCTACAAAGCCTATGTTCCGGAACCGGATCCCCTAAGCCCCACATATCATTTGTGATTTTGTTCAGTTTGGTATAAAATTCAGTAAACGTTTCATCCTCCTCCATAATAATATTTTCAAATAGAGTGGAGAGGCGTTGGAGTTTAGAATTTTTAACAACATTTGTACCTTCATGGGTAACTTCAAGAATATCCCATGCTTGTTTACTGGTAGTGCAGTTTTGGATCCGACCAAATTCATCTCTCGATACTGAACAAAATATGGCATTCAGGCCTTTGGCATTATTAATACGTTGAGCTTTTTCATGAGCAGTCCATAATGCCTTTTCTTTTGGCCTGAGAACATCCGGCTCACCTTCCTTGGAAATAGTAACCATTGGGGGTTCATATCCAAAATCAACCATGTCCCTCACATCCGAATCTATGGATTCCAAGAAGATGCGCATTCGCGCTTTCCAATATGGATAATTTGACCCATCAAAGAAAGGAGGCTTAGAGACGGATGAAGAGTCCTCTCTAGACATATTTTCAAGTTTCTCTTTAGGATCAACCTCTAGGCAATTAAGCCCTTAAAGAGGAACCCGCTCTGATACCAACTGAAATTGCGGTTTTCACCGCTTGTAGAGTCACTTGGAGATATGTCTAAGGACCTAGAAGGGGTGATATGGACCTTTTTCAAATTCTTTTCGCCTACTTATGCAATTCAATAAAATAAGCTTTGTAAGCAAGAACACCTCGGCTTCCAAGCCTTGGTGGGTCCAATCAAAAGACTAGCAAGAGGATAAGCAATAAACAAACCTAGTCTAAGCATGCATAGGAAGTAAATGATTCAACTAATAAAGCTTCTTTCCTATGCAACTTGTGTAGACTTATGAGATTGGATCAATGAGCTCAAGTCTACACAAGTAGTGAAGGTACATCTTGTGCAAGGATGCCTAAAAAGTGCCTAGCATGCATTCATATCAATCATTCATAATTAAGCAATTAAACAAACAATGCAAAGATAGAATGTGCTCAAGAACAATCACAAACACAAGGATGTATAGTGGTTCGACTACTTGTCTACTCCACTCCCGGTTCAAGTACTCAATCCCTTTGAGCACACCGGCATTCACTATCGGAGGTTTTAAATGAGGTTCACCTCTCAACCTTTACACGGAGGTTTTATCGGTTCACCTCTCAACCGTATCCGGAGTTTTAGACAAAGGCTAACTCTCAACCTTATCGCACGTTTACTCCCGTGTCGGAGGCTCCCCCTTGGAGACTTAGTTTAGGCCCGGCTGACGGGCCAAGGAACGGCTAACGTCCCTAAGGCGAGTTGACAAACAAACTCTAAAATGGACTCTCAAATGAGACAACTTACTTGTCGGATGAGCCCCTTGTTTAGCGCCGTAATGGGTTGCTTGATCTCCGCTCTCCCGTGCTTCAATCAGCTTCCCTTTGCTCCCTCGATCGTGTCGCCGTTGCGTTGCCAATGCCTCAGCCACATTCGATCAAACACCTTGCATGCGATGCCTTGAAATGCCCAAGGTGCTAGGAGAATGGGTGAATCTCATACATGGGATGTGTAGGATGTTCCAACTAGGAGATTCACCTAGAGAGTCTTCTAGAGGTCTTGGACAAAGGATATACCTATGTGGAATAGTGTCACACCTCTAGATTTGAGAGAGGAATCAAGTCATTTCTTGATAGCATTTGAATGCCCATACTTGTGTTTGATACACAAGGGATATGACTTGAAAACCTCCTCTTTGAGGCCCCAAATGATGTACAAGATAAGTGTGGAATGGGCTCTCAAAAACTCCTCTCACACTGACCCAAGAATGGAGCACCATATATATAGAAAAAGGGCTCCAACGGTCAGAAAACGGGCAGAAAACGGTTGCCCGACCTGTCCCGACCGGTCACGACCGGTCGGAGCTCTTTGCTGGAAGGCATACAAAAAACATCCAAGTCATCTACACAGGCCGACCGGTCATGACCGGTCGGCACTCTTTGCTGGACAGGGTGGATGTCCCAGGCCGACCGGTCATGACCGGTCGGCGCCCTCTGCTGGATGAAGGAAGTCCTCCAGGCCGACCGGTCATGACCGGTCGGCCATACTTGCTGGCCACCATGAATTGTAAACGGCCGACCGGTCATGACCGGTCGGCTGGCCATTGCATAAGGCAGCAAGGCTGCTGGCCGACCGGTCATGACCGGTCGGACCAGCCTGGTTCCCCCTAAATATGCTGAATCTTCTCATGTTTCAGCCAATTCACTTTGGCCAAGGTTTGGGTGATCAAATGGGACACCTAGGGCCTATCAATGATGCCTAAAGGGTTCTAAATATGGTCAAGGTCATCAAGGATACAAAGGGGATAGGTTTTGGTCGAGGTTAAGGCACCAAGGCATCTCATATACCTGAATCTTCTTCCTTGATGTGGCTGGACGTCTTGAGTCTTCGGTCTTCGTCTTCATTGGGCTCAACCGACACAAGACTCACAGCTGTAAGTGATTGACAAACAAGGTGCACTAGTATGCCACGAAAAAGTGCACTAACAGTGGACTCCCACGCACCTGTAAATTAAGTCCCACGCACCCAAAAAATAAGATATTTTCAGAAATCATTTCTGGGTGCGTCGGACGTCCGCACGCCCGCATGGACGGTATTTTAAGGGTGCGTGGCACGTGGCAGCCCCTCATTGGCGGAGAGCCGGCGTCTTTGGCTATAAATACCCCTCCCGACGATTCATTTTCACGATTCCAGAGAGAGAGCTACTGCCCTCTAGGAATTCGAAATCCTCACCGGAAACCCTCGCCGGAATACTTTTCCGATCGCTGGAAACCCTTCCGGTCTCCGAAATCCCTTCCCACCGCCAGCATTTTTTCCCGCAGGTCTGAATCCTGAAAATCACCAAGTATGGGCACGCACCCTGAAAATACTCTCACGCACTCGCGAATGGCCCACGCGTTCATAAATTCGGGCCCATATGTCCATTAATTCGGCATAAATCAAATAAGAGCATCGGACTCCCACGCACCCGAAAAATGCCCCACGCACCCCTAAATTCATCAGAAATCCGGTACTTCAATTTTTAGGTGCGTTGGAGCCCAGGCACCCATAAATTCAGTCCCACGCACCTAAAAAATCAGCCAATTGCAGAACATGTTTGCAGGTGTACCGGACTCAATTTTAAGTGTTTTCAAGGTCCGCTTGAGCCTAGTTTGGGTATTTCGAGCATTTCGGACGCAATGAAATGGTCAAATGGTTGTTCCGGGAACTCTAAATGAGTAAAATCGCGCATCTTCGAGGTACGACCCCATCCGACGCGATGAACGAAATGACTTCTCGGAAAGGAGCCGCCAGCATCCAGAACTACGTGAATATGTCATCATTTATGTCTACAGTAAAGATGTGATCCGATTTAGGTCAAAAGCTAGACAAACGAGACTGTGGTTATCACGATAAACCACGTCAAAGAGTTTCAATCCTCCACAAACCAATTGCTATGAAATGCCACAACACAACAGTCGATGCCCTACCCATTCGAACGGTATCCGTCGGTTGGGCTACATAGGTACACACAACTGTAGAATGGACCTCCCAAGGTCACCTGTTCCTACATTGACAGGCGCGGGCCCAGAGTCGTCCTTCTCAGCTATAAACCCTGATAGTCTCAGCCCGGATCTCCGGCCAAAACATGGGACGTAGACATCTGACTAATACAAAGATGGTTTAGTCCATAATAAGACAAATACAGGTCTCTACGACCACAAACTCTAAGACCATAGTCCCCGCTGACTACTCTTTTACCTTTAATCAAGGGTCATCGATCATTCGATGTAATTAAGGGCTCGTGCCAGATCACAGCCTGGAATGTAAAAGATCTCGAGATCTCTGGAATAAAATTCGCCTTGCGATATCTCTTCTTGTGTACCTTTTGTGAATGCTTGCGATTGTCTATGAATGTTTCCATTACTCAGAACCCCAGAACAGCAATACACCACATTTTTCAAGGAAATGTCCTCGTGATACATTTTCTAGTTCCAACATCACCCTATCCGGTTCCTGCAGCAGTTTGGGTATGAGCAGGACGTTCCTCCTTTTGCTTTCTCTAGTATTGGACGTTGAGCACTTCCAGCCAAATCATTTGACTTTAGGACTCGGGTTGATGGGTCCTAGGTGAGTCACCTGACTGCTGATTTGCTTGATTTTGAGCTGCGGACTTTTTCGATGGCGACCGCCCCATACCAGCACTGGGTTGTTGAGTAGTCTCTATACCGGCGCATTCCTTGCTAGCACCAGACCGCTGATGAGGACGAGCAGGATATTCTTGGGGATGTTGGCTCTTCATCTGGTTCATATGAGCCCTTTGAGGAGTACCCATTCATCGATCTTAGTTTCCTCTTGGCCACTCGTGGCCACTTGCTGTCTGAGATCTCTGCACTTTGGTATCATTGTGAGATGATGTCGAGGAGATTGGCCGTTGATCAGAGATTGTCTGATGAGGAGACGGTGATTCGTATCCTTGAGCGTGATGAGGTGCATTACCTGCGTATGGAGGTGAGCAGGTTAAGAGCGAGGCTATTTCATTATGAGTCAGAGAACTTACCTGACGTGGTCGAGGAGGGCAGAGATTGATTTTTTTGCTTTTTAGGGCTATGTCGGCTGTCTGTACGACTCTTTTTGCATAGTACATGACCTGTAATGATGCATTTTTTTTATATTTTTGAAAGAGATGATATGCTATATGCAGAAGAAATACGATGCATTTAATGAAAAAGAGAAAAAAATTTTGAGAACTTATTATGCCACGAGTTGTCTTGTGAGTGTCTGGATTTTGTGCTGGGACATAGGAATCAAAACTGAGGCTCGGCCAATGCTTTGACTGATGTCTCGAGATTGACTTGTGTGATCCCTTTAGTTCCCTAGAGGTGTAAGCAATGGAAATTGTTACTTCCTGAGATTGTCAGAGTTTGTAGAGTTCTTTGCTCCCGACTATACTTCTTCTTGTTCTTGAACTGCAACTGCTTGAACTGATCTGGACCGTCTGATTTCTTAGTACCTGTACTTTTAATTTTTTCTTTCTCTATTCAAGCCATTTTTTCTTGTAGTGCTCTTTCGAGTTTTCACCACAGCAGGCCTTTTCCCATCATTTTTTCCCGTGGCGCCCTTTCAGGTTTTTACCACATTCAGTGTATTTGATATTGCCTGCCCCTTGGCAGCTATGCTGTTTTTACCCTCAGCGCCCTTTCGAGTTTTCACCAAGTCCGTTGTATGCCTACTGTTTTTACTCGGAGCGCCCTTTCGGGTTTTCACTTCGCCGTCTCTGTTTAGGCACACATTTTCTTTCTCTTTTTTTTTCTTTTTTCTGGATTTTTGGATAACTGTGGCGGCTAGATGTTGGGAATCCATCATTTTCGGCCGATGGTAGCCTTTCAGTCCTTATCCTAGGTTACGATGATAGAGTTGTCGGTCTTAGCCATAGACCTTCTGAAATGGATGGATGGGTGACTGTGTTTCTTCTCAGGTTGATTTTTCTCGGGTGCCTTGTTTTGGCTTCCCATTTTCTTTTCTTTTCTCTCTCTTTTTTTTCTTTTCTTTGTATTCTTTTTTTTCTCTTTTTTCTTTTGAATCCCCTTATTTGAAACACTTATTGGTGGACGGAAATGACTTCTCAGAGGTTTTAGCTTCGACCTCTTGCCTTCAACTCTATTAATGTAACTCTTGATAAGGTCAGAATGACTTACCCATGAAAGATCTTCACTTTGTTGGCGTTGATTGGCTCAGGAAGATCCACCCCTCTCATGCTGGTGAGTCTGAGGGTGCCTCCGGGAAGTACTTCTCTGATGATCAGCGATCCGTCTCACGAGGGTTTGAATTTTCCCCTGGGATCCGGAAGGTGCGACAGCAGAATCTTCTTTATGATCACGTCGCCCACTTTGAAACTTCTTTTTCAGACTCTCTTATTATAAGCCCGAGCGATCCTTTTTTGATAACGCTGGGAATGACTTAGTGCACGCATGTGCTTCTCATCTGCTAGCTGTAACTGATCGAATCTAGCCCATTGTCATTCTCCTTCTTCAATTCCGCTTTCTAGTAACACCCATAGTGATGGTATTTTTACCTCGACCGGTAGAACTGCTTCCATTCCATAAGTAAGCTCGAAAGGAGTAACACCTGTAGCAGACCGTACAGACGTTCGGTAGGCCCAAAGTGCATATGGGAGCATATCTGACTAATCTCGATAAGTCACGACCATCTTCTCGAGTATCCTGACTATTGTCTTGTTTGCTGCTTCTACCCCACCATTCATCTGAGGACAGTAGGGGCTTGATCGATGACGCTGAATCTTAAATTTGCTGAGGAAGTCATCCATTTTCTTGTTGATGAACGGGGTCCCATTATCTGTGATGATAGCATTAGGGATTCCATACCGGCATATGATGTTGTTCTTCATGAATTTGATCACCTGGGATGTTGCAATCGTAGTGTAGGAGGCTGCTTCTACCCACTTGGTGAAGTAGTCGACTACCACAAGTATATACTCATGACCGTTTGATGCTTTGGGACTAATCTTCCCAATGATGTCGAGTCCCCACATAGAGAAGGGCCAGGGAGTCGTCAGGTTGTATAGTTTTTATGAGGGGGCATGAATTTAATTCGCATGCTCCTAACACTTAAAGTATTTTCTGACGTGCCGGCAGCAGTCTGTCTCCATGGTGAGCCAATAGTAGCCGAGTCGTAGAATCTTCTTTGCCATCATGTGCCCATTCATGTGTGAGCCACAGATTCCATTGTGTATTTCTTTCATAATTTTTGCAGCTTCTGTTTCATCGACGCATCGAAGGAGGACGTGATTATAGGATCGCTTGTAAAGAATTTTGCCACTGATGGTGAACTGGCCGGCCAAACGCTGAATGGTTCGGCGATCTGTTGCTGTTGCTGCCTCCAGATACTCCTGGGTTTCGAGATATTGCTTAATGTCAGCATACCAGGGTTTGTCAAGAGTAACTCCGGCTTCTTCTATTTTACAGGCAGAAAGCAAGTTCATCTTGAGTTTCGACTATGAGCTCCCATTCTGAAGCTCCTTTCGGGATCTCGAGCATTGATGCAAGTGTAGGGAGAGCATCTGCAAACTGATTCTTGGCTCTAGGCATGTATGAGAAGGTGATCTCTTTGAATTCTTCAATCAGGTTTTCAAGATACACATGATACAGTATCAACTTCTCATCCTTGGTTTTCTATTCTCCATTGGTCTGATTGATGATAAGCTGTGAGTCTCCAAATACTCGTAGCTTCTTGACGGCCAAGATTATGGCTTCCCTTAGACTAGCAATGCATGCTTCATACTCTGCCATGTTGTTGGTGCACTCGAATGCTATGCGCCTTGAGATAGGAATAGAGACATCATTTGGAGAGTAGAGGATTGCTCCGATACCACTCCCCTTAGAATTTGCTGCGCCGTCAAAGAATAACATCCACTCATCTTTCTTCTTCTTTTCTTCACCTTCAATAAGCAAGAGATCTTCATCAGGAAATAATGTCTTGAGCGGTTGATAATTCAGGAGAGAGTGAGTGGCAAGATGATCGGCGAGGGCCTGCCCCTTGATTACTTTCTGAGTGACATAAGTGATGTCGAATTCAGACAGGAGTAGCTGCCATTTAGATATCCTTCCAGTAAGTGCTGGTTTCTCAAACAGGTATTTGAGCGGATCCATATGAGCGAGGAGGAGAATAAGGAACGCAATCATGTATTGACGGAGTCGCTGAGTTGCCCAGACTAGGGCGAGGCAAGTCTTCTCGATCGAGGAATACCTGGTCTCGTAGTCGATGAACTTTCGGCTCAAATAGTATATTGCTTGTTCCTTCTTCTCGGTCTCGTCGTGCTGGCCGAGAACACAACCAATGGCTTCTGCTGCTACCAAGATGTATAACAATAGGCTTGGATGATGAGGTAACACTTCCAAGCCAATGGATTTACTTTTTAAGTTTAGGTCAGGAGTTAAGCTCGGAGTGCCTAAAGCAAACTTTTCTTTTAGGTTTGGGCTTGGAGTGGTGAGGTGGTAATTCCAAGCATTACACGTGTGTGGGGAGGGAGAGAGAGAGAGAGAGAGAGAGAGAGAGAGAGAGAGAGAGAGAGAGAGAGAGCTCTTGCTTGGTCCACACAGCTGCTGAACAAAGGATGGTGGAGATCCATCTGATGGTTGCTGGACAATGGGTGATGTGAGGTGGAAAGTGGAGCTGGCTCGTGTGACAGCCCATCAGTTGAACTGGATGGATGGTTTGGAATGGGGCCACATTGCTGCTGTACATGGGGCTGGAGGCAGCTGCACGGGTGGTTGCTGATGATAGCTCCACACTGCACACGTGCTGGAGATGAAGAACGTCCACTACTGTTGGACGATTTGAAGATGGATGGTGGATTGGGGCCCATCTTTATGGACGGACGCTACCTCTGTTGGGTGAGAATGCACTACACCAAAATTGCCTTTTTGCGACGAACCAAGTCCGTCGCAAACCAGATTAGCGACGAACTTGGTCCGTCGCAGTTTACTGTGGCAAATTTTAAACTATGAATTATGTCCGTCGCATTTAAACGACGGATTACATTCGTCGCTAAATAATGTAAAGCGACGGATTTAACCACGGATATTGGTCCGTCGTTAAATTTATGGGCGACAGCATGATTGCCTTTAATTTTAATTTTAGCGACGGGTTTGATCCGTCGCTTCATTTTCTTCAACGGAAACCTGGTGCTTGAATTGTTTCTTGAATCTGTTGCACCTGATAGTCATCCAAATTACTAAAAAAAAAAAAAAAAAAAATAGAAAAAAAACTAAACTGTAACCCTCACAAATCATCATTATATCATATATGAAACTTATAAATCCTTACATTTCTAGTGGAAAATATTATTAATATTTGTTACAAATCTACACATTTAAGTGAACCAATATTCTCCATATAATGAGACCAATCTCTTGATCATACGTGAAGCCTTCATTTCTACTCTTTCCTTTATAGCTGCGTCCACCTCATACATTAGCAAATCCATCAACTGGCCCACCTACAAAATTCAGAATATAAAACATAAGAGTATGAGTTTTATAATCTAAGAAGAAAAAAGGAAAAAACAAGCTTGATAACTATTATGCAAGAAGTTTCAGTGGGATGAAATTGAAATTCGCAGGCCAAACAAAAAATCATCACACAAATAACTCATTATATATCATAGAAAATTACCTTCAACATCCTTGCCTTCTCATATTTTTCCTTATCACTTTTCCCTTTAAGAGAACTGCTAGCTGTGAGAAAAACAATCTTTCTTCTAATTATACCAATTTTCTAACTTTGATTATATTGGAGTACAACTTTGTACTATTGTATCACCAAAAGTAGGAAAAGTAGATGCTTAATCAGTCACAGATGGAAAGGATAGAGGCACCAAAATTATAATGTAAATGGAAAAGATTGAGGCATAGAAATTATAATGTAAAAGGAAGGGATTGAGGCATAGAAATTATAATGTATTAACCTTTAGGGCCTGTTTGGATTTAGGTAGAGAAAATTTAATAAAATGATAGTTTGAAATCTAATAGTCCCACGCGATTGATATCTGGCATGACTACACTATGAGCCACATGATTACCATGATTACGAGCAGTAGTTGATCCGCAGTAGTTGAAGGATCAACTACTGCAAATGATAGTGGAGACACATTTCATACTCTTCAAGTCATGTTCCACCTGCACTAATCTTTTAGTTGTGATAGATTAGCATGGAAACCAACCAAAAAATTCAACTGAACCCAAATTCTTTAACATGCAAGCAGAAATAGAACATATGTATTACATCAAAGCTGCAACAATTGTTGGACTTCCTAAAGTTGACGATGCAATTTCAGGAACGTGACAAAACCACTTTAGAGCTGTGGCAAATGCATAAAAGGATAACAATAGAGTATGATGGAGCCGTTAATGAGGAAAAAATGCTTCTAATTTCAAAATATATAAAATTGCAAGTTTCCAAAAGAGAAACATCAGCGTTGACAATATAAAGCATTCTTCCTGAAACTTTGGTGCAAATCAGTTTGTGAGTTATAAAAAAATTATTTTCATCCTGTTAAGGAAGTAGACATGTTAAAAACAAGTTTAGCATAACTAGAATCCAAATATTCATCCATATGACATCAAACAATCTTTATGTTAGTATATTTGTATCTCATTTACAAGGTGAGAAAGAAAAAAAGAATTATACAAAAGTTTTATCGATATGATTATAAAATGAGCAGTATTTATTTCACATATAATAAGCTATCAATATCTATTTTCACCCCTCTATTTCTTTTATAATTTGCTTAATGACATATCCATGATTCAAAGGGGCTTCCAGTTTGTGGTGAAAATGAACCAAAATGCTAATATTTCAAATAGAAAGGCTGTATTAATCTGTTTGGAGCATCACCTGAGTGGAAAGCCGAATTGCTTCTATGACCATTATTTCCTCAAGATCCAGATCGATTTCTTCTTCCCTGCATTCCAAATATAGATATGTCATGAAGGTCATAAGCTAGTTCTTTCTCAATCTTCCTGGAGCAATTTCTTGAAAACTCTTCCTTCACTTCCAGACTTTCATGAATGACATCCATTTCTCCTTGAAAAAATGCTCCATGTTATCCATCTACAAAAAGGCAATCATTCAAACAGCATAAGAGCACAATTTTCAACAACACATGCTCCAAGATCAACAAAAGGATGATAAACATGTGCTCCTATGACATGTAAATTCCATCAAGTTCCATTACATACGCATGAAAAGATCTTCATTTTACACATTCCATTGGCGTACAGTGGACAGGAACATTGGTCTAGGGGGTCCACCACATGGATTGGTGCGCCATGCTCGAAAGGCAAGGCCAACAAACAGGTCGGTGTCCTGAGCATCATCCCACGTATGTTGACAAAAATAAGCTTGGGTCTTGAAAAAGGGTGCCAAAAAACATCAGCCATCATATATACAAAGGCTGTCATCATATATACAGAGGCTGTTTTTCACTTTTGTCGCCATCTTAAATGTAATTAGTGTTTGTCATTTACCATTTTGAAGACATGAGATTTAAGCCTATGTTACCCTTTGCATGAATTGGAGTTTATCTTATCAAAAGAGATAAGTGGAACAACCAACAAACAAATATACATGGTAGAAGAAAGAATGTCTATGACAATACAATCCAATTAGATGAAATAAAGAAAATCCTGTGTTTTGGGGCAAACTTTCATTTTTAGACCCCTATGGCGGACCCTACGAATACCCATTTGGTTAACCACCACTGAGGTTTTGTAGCCCTCATAAGTGAGAGTATAAATGACCTCCTACACCCCCAAAGTGGGTCCCATGTGATCGGTGAACAACACCCAAAATGGGACCAGCAATAGTTGTGCAGAAACTGTGCAGAAATTCCAAGTACCCATATTGGGCCTTGCATCATAAATTCTAGGCACACTTTCAGCCGGCCCCACCTTAGGGGTTTTGATGCCCATACATAGGGCTATCAAAAGGTCACATCCTCTCGCCTAGAGTGGACCCCATGTGATTGTGAATCGGACCCAAAAATGGGCCCGGCTAATTTATGCACAAGATGAAAACTGAAAATCTGTTCTAATGGATCTTGTGTGGCCCCATCTCTGTGGGGTCCACCAACTGTGTGTGGGTCTTTTCAGACCACCAAATCTAGTCAAGCCCCTTTCTCACCAAAACAGATAAATCTATATCACAAACAAAGCAAAATTCCAACGAAATCAACACATAAATAACAAACCCACTTATCATCAAATGCCAAATCCATGTGCCGTACAGGCATTCTATCAAACACGTGAGAGGCATCCTTCGCACTCCCACAATTCCCATAATAATACCTCATTTGCATTGAGAAGCCTCGGGTTTGCAAGAGAAGCAATCTGGATTAGAAAGCAACTTCAAGTTATAACAATAGATATCTATAACCATGACTAATCTCAAAAGGCGAGATCATACCCATGACCATCAAAACCCCCTCTTAACAAAGAAATTGCTGATGAATCTAATCAAGAACCATAGAACTCAGAAACAGAAGGTTCCCATGTAAAAAGAACTAAAAATCAAAATCATTCCAACAACACCATGAAAAAAAAAAAGCGAAAAGAAAGACAAGGATTCAAGAGAAACTCTGTCATAATAATTCAGTAAAAGTTTTCCCATGAGGATGCCATAGAACCATAGAACTCGTAAAAACAGAAGATGCCCATGTGAAAAGAAGTGAAAACCAAAATCATTCCAACAACACCAGGAATAAGAAAAGAAAAGAAAAAAGGGGCAAGGGTTCGAGAGAAAACTCTTAGAGTAATGAAATTCAGCAAAATCTTTCCCCATGAGGAAATATATGATCATCAACTTGAGGAAATGTATAGCATCAATAGTCCATTGTCGATACAAGCTAGACCCACATTCCAACCTGATGAATGATTTTTGGAGAGAGAGAGAGAGAGGGAGAGAGAGAGAGAGAGAGAGAGAGAGAGAGACAAAGGGAGGAAGGGCGGGAGACGGTAGAGAGAATGAGAGGGAACGAGGGATTTGGGGGTTTTTTCAATAAGGGGACGGGGAATTGGATTGCATGCGGAGTAACTCCGTAAACTCAGTTGGGCCCACCTAGAATGTATGTGCTTTATCTATTCCGTCCATATGTTTTTCCAGCTCATTTTAGTGGTTGAGCCCAAAATTTAAGCATATACAAATCTCAAGTGGACCATGCCACGGGAAACAGTGGGAATTATGATTTCCACCGTTGAAACCTTTCCAGGCCCTACAGTGATGTTTATTTGTCATCCAACCTGTTCATAAGATCACATGGATATGGATGAAGGGAAAACACAAATATAGCTTGATCCAAAACTTCTGTGTCCTCCGAGAATTTTTCACTGGTAGACATTCATTTCACACATTTCTTGTGGTGTGGTCCACTTTAGATTTTGATATGCTTCATTTTTTGGCATCATACCTAAAATTTTTTGTTAAGATGGATGGACGAAGTGGATAAAATACGTAAATCACTGTGGGCCCCATAGAGTTTACTCCGCACGCTAGCGTGCAGAGTTACTCAGTACGCAATCCGCTTCCAGGGGACGGGGGCGTGAATTAGGTGTTACCCCGGGAACAGCTTAGTGGGTGTTACCCCCACCGTATGGCCCACATGGATGATATTTTGTATATCCATGCCGTCCATCTGTTTCTACAGCCCATTTTAGGATGACGTTCCAAAAATTATGTAGATCCAAATCTCAAGTGGACCATAACACTAGAAATAGTGTGATTGAGTGCCCCACCATTAAAAATTCCAAAGAGCCCATCGTAAGGTCTTTGTAATGTTTATTTGCAATCCAAGCTCTTGATAATGTTAATAAAGTCTTGATGAAGGGAAAATATAAAGATCAAATTGATCCAAAACTTTTGTGGCCCACAAAACGTTTTTAATGGTTATACATCACTGTTTCTAGTGGTATGGTCCACTTAAGATTTGGATCTTCTTAGGATTTTGGATCACATCTTAAAATAATATGAAAAAAGAGATAGACGGTGTTGATATATAAAAACTACATCACGATGGGCCCCACACGGTTAGGGTAACACCCACTAAGCTGCTCCTAGGATAACACCTAATTCGCACCCCTTGGCTATTGATGCTTGGCTATGGGGCCATTGGCCGGTGCTTTGTCGGCCCCACCATGACGTATGTGTTTTATCCATGCTGTCTAGCCATTTCTGAAGATCATTTTAGTGCTTGATCCAATAAATGAGCCAAATTTAAATCTCAGGTAGACCACACCACAGGAAAATGGTATTGATTGAATGTCCACCATTAAAAACCTCATAGGGCCCACTATATTGATTATTTGACATCCAACCGCCTGATTAGGTCATACAAACCTGGATGTAGTAAAAAACAAATATCAACTTGTTCCAAAACTTCCGTGGCCCCCAATAAGTTTTTAATAGTGGGTGTTCAATTAACACTGTTTCTTGTGATGTAGTCCACTTGAGATTTGGATCTACCTAAAATTTGGGCTCATATCATAAAATGATCTACGAAAATGTATGGATAGAGTGGATGAAACAGATTCATCGTGGTGGGGCCCACAGAGCACCGATCACTAGGCATTGACTAGTGGCAGGGTCACTAGCCAATCCGCATCCGTTATCCTATCGGTATGAGCCCAAGTTGATGTATTTTATGTATATATAATGCATCCATCTGTTGTAACAACCCGAGATTTTTGACTCTCCTGTATAACACGACGGCCGAATTCCCAAGTAATTTATGTAATAACGAATTTGTCAAATAATAAAATATAGCATTCAAACACAATGGCGGAAACAATTATCATGTTATTCTATCAAACTTACTACGTCATCATCAATGTTTAAATAAGGGAACTAACCAATATCCATACTGATTAATTAAAATACAAAATCATGTCTTCTCTTGAAGACTTATTACAATTTCATAAATGTATCAACTACTCAAAAGAAATATTTAATAAATGATAGCATCAATTAAGTTTCTCTAACATCGTCATCCGCCATGTGTTTGTACGAACATCGAACTATTTTCCTTAAAAATCGGGTTCAATACCTGGATCTTCACCTGCATCATCTAAATTGTGTTTGGGATAGCGTTAAACGCTATCATAGTGGGGAATATTCCCTCCAAGACTATCAAGAATAACAATATACAAAACTCAGAGTAACGCAATACAATAATATCTTTATTCAAACAAAATAATCAAGTAAAAATCTTTGTTAATGCGATGCATGGAATGCATGCTCTGGCTAAGGCACCCTGGCTAGAATCATAATACATGAAGTGGGAGACTCCTTGTTACGACTTCATGCTAGCCACTAGTCACCAGAGGTTCCTGGGACGCACAAGCCCATAGTTTTGCCCGACCACGTGAGAAACGGGACGCTCATAGCCCAAATCTACACGTGACAGTGTACGAGAGAAGTAGGACGCTCTAGCCTATTCTCAATTCCGTACACTCACATGGAGCCAAGTGAATGCATGACTTTAGTTTCACCTTTATTTAAGTGTTTTCGCATACAACCAATTTAAATAAAAATCAATGGTCACTATGGGGAGTCACAAGTGACCCAGCATAGGCCGACAGCACGGGATTAGTGTCCATAGCACCAACCCTGGCTCATGAGAATTTATATACCATTAGTGTCCACTCATTGTCCCGTTTTATGATTTCATCATGTCCCCAAAAGGCAATGTTGTACATCATGACCAAATTCATTAAAATACCCATGTACTGTAAATGGATCAAATCAAGCATCATGTACATGTAAGGATCCATTAACAAACAATCACTCCATTCTCTCAGTTAAGTCAAGATATATTCTTCCATCATGGACACCTCTCACGGGTTTCATCTCTCTACATCGAATAATTTTACCAACTTAGGGATAAAGAGTATACAATAATGGGATGTCTATATGATGATCTTATACACATATTTCATATTACAATATGAAAACCAATGTTACTTGTAATACATGGACTAAGAAAATAAGAGCATAGATTTCACAAAAATAAATAACACAAATACACATGCTTCTTAGTCAAAAATCTAAAAAAGGAATCACATCACCATTCATTACAAATCTCACATCAAACTTAATGTTATATGGATAAGTAATTCAAAACAAAACAACTCCACATGCCACAAAAGAAACTTATGATAATCGTGATATTATTAATAAAAGGCTTGAAGGAAAATCCTCACCTTAGGATGGACTTAGAAGAGGGTTGAAGAAGATCTTAGCCGCTGGAAAAATATGAGAAAGAACTCTCTTCTCTTCTCTCTCTCTCTCTCTTCTCTCTCTTCTCTCTTTCTCTAGGGCATGGAGGCTAGGGTTAAGAGAATGATTTGGAGGTGCGTAGTAGAAATATGGAGAGGGATGTGTACGCGAGGTCTTATGTAACAACCTCTTGAGGTGGGTTTCTCAAATCTCAATATTCGGGTGATCTTTGATCAATTCCAATCCGTTCATCTTATTAAGCTAAAATATTAGAGTCAGAATACGTAAATTTCTTGATGATCCACATTCTAGATTGGCCGATCCTTGAAAATGGCCTGACGGGTGCTAAAATGGGCATAATCTTAATTAACGGTCTACGCTTGATGATCAGGGCCCAAATTTTAAAAAAATATGTAGTCATGATAGGCAAACAATTGTACAAAGTTTAGTGGTTGGTTGATGATGAAAAATGCCTAGATCTGAAATTCCAACTTTTAGCGAAAAAGAAAGGTGCTGTCTTTGTGGTTCAATGGTATAGGATTATAGATCGGGGTCCAAATTTTGTGTAAACTCGTAGTCATATGAGTATAATGGGTGGTCCAAATTTGAGAAGTGATTGATGGTGAGAAGTGGGTAAATTGAAAGGTTCAAATTTGAGAAGAGTTGATAACTCGTTAATTTCTAGAACGGGATAACTTCGCGCATAAGAAAGAGGCTTATCAAGGTGGGGCACTCAAATCACACTATTGGTCCATGATAAAGACGATCCAAGTCACTCATATGAAGAGAAATATTCAACTACGACTAACCATCTACTTTCTTCACTCGATGGATATGAAAATCAAGGGTTAAGGGGCTGATTTGACAATCGGACCACTTCTACTATGATTTAAGGGCTAAAATTTGATGTGTATGGTTAATATGTGGTCAAAAGCTTAAATCCAGGGTTTTGCATGAAAGTGATCGTTAGAAACTATAATACTTAAAAATAACATCTTAACTTAAGTTTAACTAATGGCATTTTCGTAATTATCTGAAAAGTGCATGATTTTTGAAATCTGATCTCTCTACAATGTTTATGGAATCATTCTAAGCAAATTTTGTAAAGGGTCCCCTATCGGATCTCCTACGAATGTCCCGCTATTCGCAAATCAACGGTAAATGTACGATAATTAATAAAAAATAAATTAAAAATGAATTTTCAAAAATTTTTAAATAAATCTCAAAAATCTGGGGCGTTACAAACCACCCCCCTTAAAAACAAACTTCGTCCCCGAAGTTTCCTAAGCATTGTTGATAAAAGATTAAGGGTAATTTCACTTCATGATTTCTCGCCAAACTTTCTGAACTATTCCGGGTCAGACGCGATCACAATCCACCCCCCTTAAAAATAAATCCGTACTCGACATCGATTTTTACAAGCTCCCCCAAATTTCTTTCCTATCATATTTCCACTACGCACTCTGATTCCTAGATGGTTCTGAATATATTGATTGGTCTCTCAAATCATTCAATCATCTAGCGCCCTAATATTTCTCAAGTTTGGGTGGGTGTTCTTATAGTCAAGGATCTAAGACAATTAAGGTTAGATAATTATAAAGGATGTCCGATCGCTAACGAAATGACTGATCCAGAGTTTAGAGGATAGATCTGGGTTTGATTAGGTTGGCATGATCGAATGGTCACGTGAATGAGTGGATAAACAAGCGGATAACAAAGTGAATGAGATATCATCGACAGTTCTTTAATAGCTGAAAGTGCGACAGAAAGGTGAGGTTAGGGATACCGTATTCTAACTCTTTATAGGGTCTAAGTGGCTAAGCTTCTACGTCATAGGGTCGTCTATACATCTATCTTATTTTAGTCCTTTAAAGAAAAACAATCACAGACATTCCAAGAGAATGCACAAAAGTCGTCCAGTTAGAACAAGGATGCGATTTGTATAATGTCGACATCACGGGTGAACAGTTCAAGTAGATTCGAATCCGATACTTAGATCTTCTACTCGCATTTGAGCATTGAGTTCATTAGTATCCATTCGAAATTCCGAGTATCGACCCTCGGGATTTGAACGAGGATTCAATCCTTTACACAATATATTAGGTACGGTTCTGCCCTCCCGTGCGGCTGATTTAGTCTAACAATGTGGGGACTTTCATGTATTCTCCAACAAAAAAAAAATCAATGAAGATCACGTAAATTAAAATCCAACAATAGAAAAGATTAAAACTTTACGAGATCCTATTTAGTTTCATTGTTAGACATGGTCGAAGATTTATGTGAGGGATTGGTAAATGGCATTTTATTGTTACGATAATCTACTTTAAGTAAGAGGGTTAGGCCTAAAATTCATAGGGATGTATGAGCATACACTAGGGAATACTTCTAAGGGTGCCATCTTACGATAACTAAGGCTAAACAAGGGGTTCAGAGGTTTTCAAAGCTAAGGAACTAGGATAGTGTCAAATCTGGAACACATGACTTATAAGCGCTCTTAGAATTTTATCTCTCAAACCGAACGTGATTTTTGCTTGAAATTTGGAGGGTAATCTAAAGGTTAGGTGCAAAATTACCCAAATTTTTCTCAGAATAAAATTCTTATGTTAAGATATGATTCTGACCTCTAAAAGTCTGAAAAATGTAACAGTCTAGCAGTTTCCAACGCAAGATTTTCTCTACTAACAAAATTTTCAGGATTTATCTAAATGTCGGATTGATCTGAAATTTTATGAAAGTGTTGGGTAATGAGTTAGAAATATGTATAAAAAATTTTAAAAATTTATCAATTCTGAAAATATAATTCTTAGTGGTGACATTGCCAAAGGGTCAGGAAATTTGTCCTAACAAAAACAATTCAAAATAAAATAGTTATCCTTAAAATTTGAAGGAGATAAATCTCACGACTCAGCATAACGCTGATCTAAATATGAGATGAGAACTCCAAAACTTCTAGAAAAAATGAGAATCCACTTCCCCAAAATCCTAAAATTTCATATTTTTACGTTCATCGGCTATCCTAATGATTTTAAGGGGCTTATGTTTGAGTCTCTAGATTCATAACATCTCATGCATCTAATGGGGGTTAAACCTACGTGTTTTTGTCTCTATTTCATGAGAACCTAAGCCTTAAGGGATATTTATTATGAAAATGGTCGGGCTTCTCACCCAAAGGTCCCGATTGTGCTCTGATACCAACTGTAACGACCCGAGATTTTCGACTCTCCTGTATAACACGACGGCCGAATTCCCAAGTAATTTATGTAATAACGAATTTGTCAAATAATAAAATATAGCATTCAAACACAATGGCGGAAACAATTATCATGTTATTCTATCAAACTTACTACGTCATCATCAATGTTTAAATAAGGGAACTAACCAATATCCATACTGATTAATTAAAATACAAAATCATGTCTTCTCTTGAAGACTTATTACAATTTCATAAATGTATCAACTACTCAAAAGAAATATTTAATAAATGATAGCATCAATTAAGTTTCTCTAACATTGTCATCCGTCATGTGTTTGTATGAACATCGAACTCTTTTCCTTAAAAATCGAGTTCAATACCTGGATCTTCACCTGCATCATCTAAATTGTGTTTGGGATAGCGTTAAACGCTATCATAGTGGGGAATATTCCCTCCAAGACTATCAAGAATAACAATGTACAAAACTCAGAGTAACGCAATACAATAATATCTTTATTCAAACAAAATAATCAAGTAAAAATCTTTGTTAATGCGATGCATGGAATGCATGCTCTGGCTAAGGCACCCTGGCTAGAATCATAATACATGAAGTGGGAGACTCCCTGTTACGACTTCATGCTAGCCACTAGTCACCAGAGGTTCCTGGGACGCACAAGCCCATAGTTTTGCCCGACCACGTGAGAAACGGGACGCTCATAGCCCAAATCTACACGTGACAGTGTACGGGAGAAGTAGGACGCTCTAGCCTATTC
>PVNU02000598.1:0-10288 GCA_003013855.2 Liriodendron chinense | reverse complement strand
CCACGGCCCTAGAATAATATGAAAAAGCAGATGGCGGCATACATAAAACAGATACATCGTGGTGGGACCCATAGAGCATAGCACCCAATGGGCCCCAAGCATTTTGAATGAAACTAATATTTTTGTCTCCCCTTCACCCATATCCATGTGATTTTATGAACAAGTTAAATGACAAATAAACATCACTGTAGAGCCTGGGAAGGTTTCAACGGGTGGAGATCATTATTCCCACTGTTCCCATGGCATGGTCCACTTGACATTGGATATGCTTCAATTTTGGCTCAGCCACTAAATGAGCTGGAAAAACATATGGACAGAATAGAAAAGCAAATACATTCTAGGTGGGTCTCACGAGTGTGCCACTGGCTTGGCAGACTCCATATTTATTTAGTTATTTAGTCATTATGTGCATATATATATTTATATATTTTATTTCTACCAAGTGGGGCCCACAGAAGCTTGGATCAAGCTGATATTGTTGCTTTCCCTTCTTCACACGCATGTGTGAACTTATGAACAGGTTGGATCTCAATTAAACATCATGGTGGGCATTGGAAGGTTTCAAGGGTAGGGCCACTGTCCCTACTGTTTCCTTTGGTGAGACCCCCTTGAGACTTGGATCTGACCCATTCTTGGGATCATGCCCTAAAATGATCTTCCCAGATGGATGAACGGTGCGGATATGACACATACAACACGGTGGGACCCACAGGGTGGGCCTCAGCTGGCACGAGCAGCGTCCTGGACGCTGGTACTACCAGCGTCAGCGACGCTGCCTCTTCTCCTTCTTCCTTTTTTTTTTTTTTTTTTTTCTTTTTACACTCATACCATGTGGGGCCCACATGGACTGATCCACTCCGTTCATCAGGTTCCCCATCTCATGGGGGACCCAACAAGCCCACTATTGGATATGTGATTCCAGCTAGAAACTTAAAAGTGGGCTGAAGGATTTCTGACAGTAGAAATCATAATTTCCACTGTTTTACGCAGTGTGGTCCATTAAAAATTCGGATCGGCATCTTTTGGCCCTGGCCCTAGAATGATCTGGGAAAACCGATGGACGGCGTGGATGGAACACAAACATCAAGGTGGGTCCCACGAGTGGGGACCCCATTAAACCTCCAGCGTGCGCTGGACGTTTCCAGCGTCTCTGACGCTGGACGTCCAGCGTCCGTGTCTTTTCTCTTTTCTTTTTTTTTTTTTTTTTTTTTTCTTTTTCTTTGTTTGTATCAAGTGGGGTCCACTTGGAGACGATCCACTCCGCTCATTAGGTTTCCCAGCTCGTTGGGGACCTAATAAGCCCAATATTGGGCAGGTGATTCCGTCTACAAACATCACGGTGGGCCAAAGAGGTTTCGACAGTAGGCATCCTTGCCTTTACTATTTTCTATGGTGTGGTCCACCTGAGATCTGGATTTACTTCATTTTTGGTGGCCAGCCCTAAAATGGGCTGGAGAAACAAATGGACGGCGTGGATTACATACTACATAGGTGGGTCCCACGAGTGGGGACCCACGGTCAACGTGCAAGCCCAGCGCTGCTGGGCAGCAGCGTCCTCTGGACGCTGGCTGTCCAGCGGCCTCCTCTTTCATTCTTTTCCTTTTTTTTTTTCTTTTTTTTTTTTTTTTTTTAATAACTTCAAGTGGGGCTCACATGTGTAAGATCCACTCCATCTATCAGCTGGGCCATCACATGGTGGGCCCACATGGTGGACAGCGTGGATGAACAACATACATCATGGTGGTCTATTGGCCACACTAAATATGCTACAAAATAGGTCCCAAAGTGGGATCCACACCATCAAAGGGTGGGACCCATTCATGGACGATCCAGCCCATCCATCTGATTGCCCATCACAAGGGGGACCAAGGAAAGAAAACGAAAAGTAAACGAGAAAAAGGGGGGAAAGGTATGCACTCACAATGATGGTTGGACGGTTGGATTGCCGATCGGACGGTCCGGATGATGATCGGGGTCCTCCAAGCTTGATCTTCACCTTCAATCTCTCTCTTTCTCTCTTGATCTCCCTCTAAATCTTCTCTAACTCACTCAATCTCTCAAATCTCTCTACTTCTCTCTACTTCTCTCTCTTTCTTTCTCTTCTCTCTCTCTCTCTCTCTCTCTCTCTCTCTCTCTAACCTTTGCAATAGAGAAGCCACCCCCCCCCCCACGTATGGCTCTTGTATGGGAAGAGGGGGGTGCATGATGTCATGATGATGATGGGAGAGGACATGGGGGAATGGGTTGTGATGATGGCTAGATAATGATGATGATGATGGGAGAGGGCATGGGAGGTGTTGACTTTGGTGAGAGAGGTATGGGTTGGAGTTGGTGATGATGGTTAGATAATGATGGGGGTGATGTGATAGATTTGACATGTTGTTGGGAATTGTGCAAGTGGGGCCCACGCCACACGCGCGTTGCGTGGCCCACCTCGAATTGCACGAACGTATGCATCTTACACACCGGGTATCGCAATGGGCGTGCCGCGCGGCGTTGGAATCGTGGCGCCCGCGCGGTCGCAAGGGTACAAGTCTTGGGTCGTTGCGGTACTAAATCAGGGTCGCGATCAAGGCTCTCTAATCTGGTCCGTCCGGGACGTACCGGTACCGGAAACTAAACGTACGGGGGCAATTCAGGGTACGGGTCTTACAGTCCAACTATGGAACCTACTCGAATTTCATTAGCTTACACAGTACAGAACGAAATTTCAGTTCTCTAGATTTTGTACCTAAGCTCTAGTGTAACTATAACTAAGATTCTATGGAGTCTAAAACCTAGGTTCCGACATCCTAGGTGATCTTTCATGTCTAACTTAAATGTAACCTTCGTTAATTAAATATCCATCTTAACTTATAAAAGGGTCATAGTTGAGGCTTTACTAGCGATCACAACCCTATTCCAAGTTCACTAGGTGTTAGCCCTAACCCTAGGCACTTTGGAACTCTCGAAATCTCTCTCTGATACCAAACTGTCACGCCCTGAAATTCGCGACTCGAGTATAATAACCCAAAGCCCGAGTTCCAGAGTGTGAATTGAAAATTCGAGCATAGATTCCTTGAGATTCCATTCCACACATCGCATAACTAAAATAAATCCCAAATATGAAGTTTCTTTCCACTAATGTCTTGTTACATGGAATTTTACAAAACTAAAACAATCGATTACATTCGACGTCGTGTGATACGTGACCCTCTGAGTACTTTGCTCCGTTTATATCTTTTTCTTCCTGTGAACCTGCAAGAACTATGGTGATTTTGGTGAGCTAAAAGCCCAGTGAGGTCATTTCCATCACAGGTAATATTCCAGTTAATAAGAGATAGGATAAATCATCAACGGATAGAATTGAAAAATATACAGGATAAGGTCATGATTGATACACTTTATGATTTATTATAAATGTCACATAATGATCATGATGTCATGTATGTTATGATAGGTGCGAGAGCAATAAACGTCTAGGAACTCGTTGCCACTGAACATTAGGAACCTGTCGCAAATCAACCATGCTCACCTAACCGGTACAACGAGGCGGCAAATCAACCATGCACGCCAGTGGGCAAATCAACCATGCACCACTGATCCAACCGAGCAAATCAACCATGCTCAATAAGTGAAACGACCAGAACTCGCTGCCACTGAACATTAGGAACCTGTCGCAAATCAACCATGCTCACCTAACCGGTACAGCGAGGCGGCAAATCAACCATGCACGCCAGGAGTCAAATCAACCATGCTCCTGTTCGGTCGCGGTGTATAAATGTATGCTCATGTATGTGTTTATGGAAGCATTCATCAAGCATGCAATGCATATCAAAATCCAAGCCCAATCACGCCATGTATGTTATCTTCGTTCAAATAATGCATTATCTAAATATTTGTCATAAATTAAGAAGTTGAGAAAGATGTACATTGTTTAAGGTTTGTCTCAACACCTAAGTTATGTTTACCTAGGCCTTACCTTGACCATTCGGGAAGACAATCTCTAGAGAAACGCATTCAACCTATGTAAAACCTCTACATAGAGTTATGTGGAGAGTTAGAGATAAATATACTTATAAGGGCAATGGATCTGAACGTGGGACTTAAGAATACGAACCAATGGTAAAACCTTTACTTAGGATGAGGATTTGAAAGTAAATTAAAATAGAAAAACTTAAACACTAAATCGAAGAACAACTAAAGGAATAGTCTAAGAAAATTAACAGGAATCCCATATGAAGAATCACTCACAGTATGATGAACTATAGGCTCCACACATGCCCAAACTCGAATATGAGTTGGCTCAGCGAGTCGCTCAGCAAGTTGACTTGGATTGGAATCGAGAAGAACTTTCTTCTACCTTTCCTCTTTCTCCTTTCTTTCTCCTTCTCTGTCTGGGATGCTGCCCCAGCAACAGCAGCAATGGCAATGGTATGGAAACCTCTCCTCTCACCCGATACCTCTCTCTCTCTCTCTCTCTCATACACATTTTCTCTCTCCCTCTCTCTCTTTCTTTCTTCTTTCTTCTTCCTTCTTCTTCTTTCTCTCTCTTTCTTTCTTTCTTCTTCTCTTAACCTGGACCGCTGCCCCAGCATCACAGCAGCAGCACTTGCTCCCTCCGTATACTCCCTCTCTCTCTTCTTCTTCTTCTTCTTCTTCTTCTTCTTTTTTCCTTCCTTTCTCTCTTCCTTCTCCTTTTCCTTCTCTTTTTTTCTCTTTCTTCTTTTCTCCTTCTTCTGCTTCTTCTTGCTGCCTCCGCAGCAGAGCAGCAGCAGCAAGTGCTGCAACGACAGCAAGTGCACTGCCTCACACACCCGAACGACCCACACTCTCTCTAAAGCTCTCTTTCTCTCAGACAGTTCTCTCCTTGGTGTTCTTTTGGAGAGAAAAGGGGGCCTGCAACGGTTTATATACACACGTTGCTGGATGAACGACGACGCATACCGACGCATTCCCGAACGCGTATCCGAGTTGAAGAACAAAACCTCCCTCCAGCTGTTCTTGGCCAACATGGACCGTTGGCATCCTAGGTGAGGTGCACACGAGGGTCAAGGATGAAAACGGTCCGCCCATGCAGAACGGATTGGTAGATCTTGGTTCCTCGGGTTTTAAACGGTGATCTGAGGAGGGCCGTACGATCAACAAATGGTCAAAACCTTTCAACGGACTATGGACGCGTGGCGAGAGAAACATGATGGGTTTAGATCGTTAGAGGGGACCCACCATGAGGAGTGGTGTGAATCGTGACAGCGGCAGCGGCAGCGCTGTCGCTGCACAGTTGGAGAAGAAGACGGACTCTCGTCCGGTACATGCAACGCACGCGGTCAACGCGTGTTGACCGGACGCCGTGAGTGCACGTTGTCCACGTGGGTCCCAGCCTGATGTATTTACAAAATCCACTCCAATCATCAGGTAGACCACATAATTTTAGGATATGACGCCAAAAATGAGACAGTTCCGAAGTTATATGGCCCACTTATGGCCCGATTTCTGATTAGGGCTTTGTAGGATGATCAGAGGGTTGAAATTTGACGTGTATGGTTGGATCATGTCCTAGAGCTTGTATACGAAGTTTCGTATGAGAATGATCACCAGAAATCTTGATACTAGAAAATGGTCCTATAACTTAAGTTTAGCAAACGGAATTTTGATAATACTTGTAGATTACGAGTTTTTGCGAAGTCTACCACTTCCATGCTATCCAAGGATTCATGTTGAGCAATTTTAATGAAGGAACCATACTATAATTTCGTATGGATTATTTAATATTAATTTATATATATTAAATTTATTTAATTTCTTAAATAATAAACTAATTTATAATTTAGACTATTCTAAAATCCTAAGGTGTTACAACCACACCCGAGCAGGCTCATAAGGCTAAGGAATCACTGGCTTAAGGATATGCCTTGTGATGGACACGATGTACGAGTCTTATTTATGGACAAACATGTGTACAGGGAATATACGGCGGTTTACATTGCTCGCGTAATTCGGAATCGAAGCGGATGGTTAGATCTTCTAGTCTAGTAACGACAAATCGTTCTAACGGTCGGTCTGTCAACTTAACTAAGTGCACTAAGTTTTTCAGAGGCCTGACAAGTTGTCTGGACATGTATAAAATGTATACATGTGTGTATGTGTGTGAACAATACAGCTTAGAATATAGTTTCCCATATGTGAACACGCACTCGTGTACCTACTCGTGCACCCAAGTTTTTTTGGGGCATTACATTCTACCACCCTTACACAGAATTTCATCCTCGAAATTCGATCCTCCTACTAGACTAACGGATCAAGATACTACTCTACAACATTTCTAAGTGCCTGCTACATTTGACTAATCCTAGGTTTACATGTACACAAGTGTAATACTACCTGCATGAACTCAGGTTCTTACACTCTCATTCTCATGAGAGGCGGCACCACCTCTACGTTCATATAGGTGAAGTCCTTCTAGTGTCTCCGTTACTTTCAGACACTTGTCCTTAAGACTGGACTGCATTAAGAGTTTGTAAGACTCAACCCTCTGTCTGTAACGGCCAGCACTATATATATATATATATATATATATAAAATTTAGTGCTGAAACTTTTCACGTATCAGTGACTTTTCCTTAGTGTAAGTATTTCAAAGACCTATCGAAATTACTGGTAGTCGAAGCTTTGAACCAGTTATTTTTAGATAACAGGACCGGAATACCACACACATACTTTCTAAGTGTTATTTGAGTTCGCACAATTCTTGCTCAGCACATTTAATGACCTTGTGCTTATCCTGTTTCATGAACGATCTCGAGAAAACTCTCATTCTCATGAGAGGCGGCACCACCTCTACGTTCATATAGGTGAAGTCCTTCTAGTGTCTCCGTTACTTTCAGACACTTGTCCTTAAGACTGGACTGCATTAAGAGTTTGTAAGACTCAACCCTCTGTCTGTAACGGCCAGCACTATAATATATATATTATATATATATATATTATAAAAAATTTAGTGCTGAAACTTTTCACGTATCAGTGACTTGTTTTTACCCATTGAACCCTTATATAGAGATTTTCTTACTTTAGGTTGGGTTTCCATCACTGGTAAAATCTTTTGAAAAGAGTTTTAACCCATCCCTCTGGATGTTGTCCTTACTACCTCTCTCGTTAGAGGTTTAGTAAAAGGATCAGCTAAGTTGTTACTTGACTTTACATAAGAAATTGCAATGATTCCATCTTGAATCAGTTGTCTTACATAGTCATGTCTTAGACTTATATGTTTGAATTTCCCATTATACGTGCTGCTGTAGGCTCTAGCTAACGTGGCTTCACTATCGCAATGTAGTGAAATAGTCGGTATCGGCTTCGCATAGAATGAAATTTCTAAAAGAAGATCCCTAAGCCACTCAGTCTCTTTACCTGTTGCAGCAAGGGCTATGAACTTAGACTCCATAGTTGAGTGTGTTATGCAGGTTTGTTTCTTGGATCCCCAAGATACAGCTGCACCTCCTAAGGTGAAAACCCATCCAGTAGTGGATTTGTTGTCACCTGCACTCGATATCCAACTTGAATCGGCGTATCCTTCCAGTATAGCTGAAAATTCTGAGTAAAATAACCCTAAGTCTTTAGTTGCTTTTAAATAACCAAGTACTCTTCCTATTGCCTTCCAGTGTTCTACACTGGGATTACTAGTAAACCTACTTAGTTTACTCACAGCATATGCGATGTCTGGTCTAGTGTATTGCATTGCATACATTAGACTTCCTATACCACTCGCATACTCTAATTGTGCAACCGTTCTTCCGGTATTTTCATTTAACTTAATACTTGGATCGAATGGGGTTTTCGCTTCTTTAATATTCAGGTGTTTAAACTTGTTTATTATTTTATCAATATAATGAGATTGACATAGCGCATAACCCCCACTATGAGTTTTTACTTTAATACTTAGAATGGTATCAACTTGTTCAAGATCCTTCATTTTAAATACGGAAGACAGAAACTTCTTTGTTTCAGTTACACCTTCCATCTTGTTTCTTATTATTAACATGTCATCAACGTATAAACAAATAACAATTATATAGTTACTACTTGTTTTGGAATATATGCACTTTTCTGCTGTATTATGCATGAAACCATGATAAAGTATTTTAGAATCAAATTTCTCATGCCACTGTTTAGGTGCTTGTTTTAGTCCATACAATGATTTGATTAGTTTACAAACTTTCTTTTCATTTCTTGGCAGAACGAACCCTTCAGGTTATTCCATTATACCTCCTCGTCGAGGTCTCCATTCAGAAAAGCAGTCTTTACATCCATCTGATGAATATACAGTTGGTGTATGGATGCTAAAGCAAACATAATTCTAATAGATGTTATTCTCGCCACAGGTGAGTATGTGTCAAAATAATCTATTCATTCTTTTTGTCTGAATCCTTTAGCTACTAGTTTAGCTTTAAAGGTTTGAATAGTTTCATCAGTGTGATATTTCTTTCTAAATACCCACTTACACCCTATGGGTTTAGAAGCTGGAGGTAGATCTACCAGTTCCCAGGTTTGGTTTGACATAATTTAGTCCATCTCATCATTGATAGCTTCTTTCCAAAAAGCTGAATCTCTAGAAGTTACAGCTTCTCTATAAGTTGTTGGATCATCTTCTATAGTCATAACTAATATATCTTTCTAATGACATTCTCTCTATCTCCTTTTACGAGATGAAAAGAGATACGTTGAGAGTCTATCTGTTCAGGATCAAGACTCTTTCCTACTCTTACCCTTTGACTCCTACGTGGTTTTATTGGAGCTTCAACTTCTTGTTGAGCTTCTACCATTGGTTTCTCTATTGGAGTTTGGATTTCATTATCCTTTGACTCTAAGGGTAGTGAGTTTTCAAAGAACTCAACATCTCTAGACTCTATGATTGTATTAGACTCTAGGTCTAGGAGTCTATATGCTTTGCTATTTTGTGCATACCTTACAAAGGCGCACTTAATAGCTCTGGATCCTAATTTAGTTCTTTTGGGATTAGGCATTCTACAATATGCGAGGCACCCCCACACTTTAAAATATCCTAGATTAGGTTTTCTACCTTTCCATACCTCATATGGTGAAGTGTTAAACTTCTTAGAAGGAACTCTATTTAGGATGTGGCACGCTGCGAGAAGTGCTTCTCCCCAAAGTCCTAGTGGTAACTTTGCTTGTATTAGCATTGAGTTGACCATTTCTACTAAGGTTCTATTCTTCCGTTCAGCTATACCATTCCGTTGTGGTGTGTACGGTGTAGTACATCGATGTATTATGCCATGTTCTTCACAGAAGTTAGAGAATTCATTTGAAAAATACTCCTCCTCTGTCGCTACGAAGAATTTTTATTTGCTTATTTAGTTGATTTTTCACTTCTGCTTTATATATCTTGAACATGCTGAATGCTTCATCTTTGTTCTTTAAAAGATATACATGTACATATCTGGAGCAATCATCATTAAAGTTTAAAAGTATCTTCTTCCTCCACATGTAAGAATGCCATTTAACTCACAGATATCAGTGTGTATTAGGTCCAATATTTGAGATGATCTCTCAACACTAGAAAAATGTTTCTTCGTAAATTTGGACCTTATGCACACTTCACATTTGTCATTTTGACTGTCTATGTATGAGATTAAGCCATTGTTAGACATGAATTTTAAGGTACTAACCTATGTGTGCTAATCTACCTTGCCACAATGCTACAGATTCAATCATATACGCAGAAGAGTTACTTTCATTCAAGGAAAACTTTATCATCCCATTACAAGCATATCCCTTACCAACGAAATTCTCATTCTTCGATAGAATCAGTTTTCCTGACTCAAATACTACCCGTATTCTAGGTTTTTCCAGAAGATCTCCAGAAACTAAGTTTCGTCTCATGTCAGGGACATGCAGCACATTAGTTAGGATCACTTTCTTTCAAGAGGTAAAGACTAGTTCCACGGTTCCTTTGCCTATGACCTTCGATCGGACTTCATTACCCATTTGGATCTCTTGACCATTGGTCACGTCCTTATAAGTTTTGAAAGCTGATCTTTCATAGCTTACATGGACTGTGGCAGCTGTATCATACCACCAACCGTGTACTTTGCCTTCGATTATGTTTACCTCAGTGATCATTGCAACTATGTCTTCTTCAACTGCACTTGCCTCATTCTTCGATTTTCGAAGACGGCATACTCAAGCGTAATGCCCGGTTTTCCCACAGACATGGCAATGGCCTTTGAACTTTCCGTTCTTCTTCTGTGAGTTCTTAAATTTCCCTTTATTCGGTTTCAGGGAATCGTTCTGCTCGG
>PVNU02000597.1:0-27619 GCA_003013855.2 Liriodendron chinense | reverse complement strand
GGCCAAGGTCTCCCTTATAGGGATAAGCAGAATATAAGATGATACATAAGAAGTTCTTGCCATGACGATCTATATGGAAGGGGGAGTAATTTGACGGCCTAGGAACGGATAGGGTGGGGTTGGGGAGAATAAGTTTATGCCAACTCCCCTTTTGTCTGGTATTTATCTAGTTGAGCGCCTTGATAGTTAACACTATCATTCCCACTAAGATAGCAATGGGAATTGTACTTGATTGAGGAAGACTGCTACTCGAGGAAGCTCCCTCCTATTATACGTTTATTTCCCTATGGAGCTTAAAAGATCGATTCGCCTTACCTGATTCCCAATTGCAAGGGAGAGAGATCTGTCTTTTGGCAGTTTAGCTCTAAAGCTGACATGCAGGAATCAAGTCCAGTTCAAGGGGGAAGCGCTAGTGAAGGTGAAAGTTGACGTTCTTCTTACTACGGGTAGCTTCTAGCTATGCTTGTTCTCCTGCCCCTGTCTACGAGGTTAGGTGGTTGAGTCGAAGCGGAGAAGGAGACCAAGTCATCAGTTGTGCCTGGATTGATTTCCTACTTCTAGCTAAATGAGGGCCACACAACCGTCAACTCGTCTGGAAGTGCTTTCTTTAGCCTAATGGCTCCTAAAATGGCTTGTTCACCGCAGAAGCGCACAAGATGAGGAAGAACTTCAACATACCCTCTGTCTTCACATCATTTCTTTTTCTCCCCAACCCCACCCTATCTATTCCTGGGCCGTCGAATTTCTTTCTCAATTCAACATTGATAGCAAGCAGGGTCACTTCTGCAAGCAAAGGAAAAGACCCTTCCAGTGAGATCTGTAGTGCAGCAGCCAACCGCCTATTCTAGTAACGTAATGTACTGGCCCTCCAACTCAATCAATATCAACAACATGTCGTGACCATGATGGTTTGTTCTGGCTTGGTTGACTTGGTTAGAAAAGCAACGGCTTCAAAGCCGTTGCGCGCTAGCGTGCCTTCGTGCTTTTAGTTGACCACTCATTCTCATGTCGTACCATACATTAGATGTCGGTTTCCCCCGGTTCATACCACATTGGGCAGAAGACGATCCCCTTGCTTTGTTTTTGCTCCGCTCGTGCGTGGCACTCCTTGCTTGCGGAGCGGCATCTTCCCACACCTTTTCCACCGCTAATATGACTAGTGCCCACACAGCCTATGTCTTGAAGATTCTTTCGAATTCGTCGTTTCTTCTGATCCTGCTTTCAGTTCTTTTTTAGCTCCTTGCGATGCTAGTGATCAACTTAGTCTACAACGGGCTATGCCACCCATTACTTATGAGGGAAGTCGCATCCGTCCCATCACAAGCACCTACAATGCTGAGGCATAGGATAGGCTCCGCAGTTGTCTCGGATTGGCTAAGCAATTGGGCTGGCGGCAAGGTGTCCCGTAGCGGTATCGGTGGGCGTAACGGTGCCCACCGTTTCCGATACGGATACGGGCCGCATCGGCCGATACGCCCCTCGTAACGGTCCAATTTTTTTTTTTTTTTTGCCAAAAAATTCTAAAAAAATATGGATTAAATCCAGAAAATTCCAAACATCCCAAATATGCATTCATTTATATTTTGAACGTTTATGGTGGTGAAGCGGTCGTCTCTTTGGTGAGAAAGCTGTCGTGCTATTGGTCTGATGAATTTATGAAGCGCTGAACCTAGTAGATTAATGCCAAAACGTAGAAATTCAAAGCTAACCTGTTAGTATAAGTAACACACATTATCCAACCTCTAAACCAGTTTTTGAAAAAATGATTTTCCCTAAATTTTAAAATTATTCCGAAATTAATTCGAAATTAAAAATACAAAAAAAATAGCAAACCATGTGCATAATCTGTAAAATGCACATGATTATATTCTATATAAGTAACACATGTTATCCAACCTTTAAACCAGAATTTTTTTTTGAAAAAAATGATTTTCCCTAATTTTTAAAATTATTACGAAATTAATCCGAAATTAAAAAAATACAAAAAAATAGCAAATCATGTGCATAATCTTGAAATACATATTTTAACATTTTACAATGGCTAGAACATCATATTAAAGGTGAAGAAAAAAGCGATTAGAGGAAGAAAAAATGTATAAATACCTATTTTCGGATTTCTTCGAATTCTAGTTTTGACTGAATGAGTATCCTCCAAATGCAGTTTTGACTGTTGAACTTCAAGCGCAATGCAAGCTATCCTATATGGCCTAGATCTATATGAGGATTCAATAAAATCTAGAAAATAGCCAACTGGACTCAACAAACTATGACCCCTACGTAGAGTTGGAACGCGGGTCGAGCTGACGCCAGGGGTGCAGGGGGCGGTGCGCCCCTGCCCGGGGTTCGGGTCAGAGCGCCCGAAAGTCCAACGGTTATTTTTTTTTAGGGAGGAGAAATTACAAGAAAATCGAAAAAAAAAAGTCATTTTTTTCTACAAAATGGGGACTCTTGTGTGTCTAACCGATATAGTAAAATAGGCCGATCTGCAAACACTGGGTTTTTAGCAAAAGAATAATTAGAAAAGAAATGGGAGAAGAAAAGTGTGAAAAAATAAAAAAACATCAAATTTTATATATAAAAAAAAAAAAAAACTAGCCGTTTTCCGATCGTTACGGGTCAAAATTTTGGGGGTCCCCGTTTTGGACCTTGTATCGCATAACGGCGTCAGCCGTTTCCGTTACGTATCGGCCGATACGTAACCGTTTTGGCACACCTTGGCTGGCGGTTATCTATATCGTAGTAGGTAGGTGACCAACCTCCTGGAGAGAGCGATGCGCATGGACCAGGTGAGCACCATGCGCAGACCGTACGGTCTTCGCGGAGGAGTTTGAAAAAAAGAAAGACCACCAAAAGTAACGACCACCAAGATACAAAGTGTTGTTGGTTTGCGGTTCCGTGACGCTACTTGGTTGGAACCAGAGAAAGCCACTTCATAAGAAGGGTTGGCTTGGTTGAAGTCCACCTCCTTCATTAAGGTGCTTTACTCGAATTACCAAGTGGAACAACTTACCATTTTTTATAGAGTCATCGAGACGAAAATGGAACCTATCTTTTCGACTGGTAAATTGGAGTCTGTTTTGTCCACTTTCTCCATCCCCCTCTATCGACATCAACTTGTGTTGTGGAAATTTTCAGAACAAGTGAAAGAATACTTGAAGAAGAAAGCTGCTCAGAGGCTTTTTTAATCGATAGACAAGCTGGTATTCTGATGAGATAGGAAGCCCAGGACGTCGGGAAAAGAAGAGGAATGAATGGTTGGATAGTCTGCCTATGCGAACGAATTAGTATGCCCAGTATGCCAGGCTAGTGGTGAAAGCAGGTCTTATGCCAATTCCCTAACTTGGTTTCGGATAGGAGACTTATCTCTTTCTATGGAAGAAGTTGAGCATATCCTAGCTTGCAACAATAACGAATGAGACCTAGTTTCTGATGGGGCGGGGCCGTCCTTCCTCCTGCTAACCCGGCCTTTTCCGAACCTGCCTTTCCCACCCATTCAATTCAATAGAGGACTGCTTACCCCCTTGCCTTCAAAGAAAGGCTTACTGAACATGCGCTCAATACTCAATCAAGTGAGACGTGCCTCCATTCGAAGTAACTTAACGGGAACATGCACTTAATCAAAAAGACATAGAAGGGAAGGGGGCCTATGTATTTGCATGACCCCTGCAGATTTGACCCTACCTACACCCGGAGCCAATCCCCCACACCGAGCAAAAATCTGAAGTGTTTTCATGTTTTTGTTATAAACAATTCAGTGCTTTGGTGAAGACACAATTCGAGAAGCCCATGAGTCGTTGGTTCAGATGCTGATTCACCAGAAAACACTTCGGTGAATGTGGAAGCATTGCGGAAGTGGAAAATCCGAGCTGAGAGCTCGGAACGGGATGCGAGCCAGCAATCAGATCAGTCACGTCAGCTTTCACCTTTCAGATATGAGTTCTAAGGCTTTTTTTTTTTTTTTTTTTCTTTCTTTCTTTCTCTGCAATCTATTTGCTCGAACATTGCAGATTTTCTTTCTTTGTTGGAATTATTTTGCTCTTGACTTTGATTCAAGTTATGGTTAAAAAAGGCATCATTCCGTCTGGCCCGAATCCTATCCGTAACTAGTGTAGTGGAGGCGTGAACTTTGATGTATTTGTATTGCAATGATGCCTCATCTTATAACAAAGAAGAATTGGCTTGAGTCCAAGAAGCATACTTCTGCGACACAAAACGTCCTATGCCAACATTGTAGCAAACAATGACAGATAATTCGAACATGAAAATCACATTGGCGCATTAACTTCAGATCCATTATATCCTTCGAGGTCTGTGATTTGCTCAGTAATTCCTTTGGCTGTAAGGTAGATTCCCTCCCAACCCTCTATCTTGGTCTTCCTTTATGTATCAGTAAGCCTCCAACTTTCTTGTGGGATGCTATTATTGAAAGAATGGAGAGGAAAATAGCCTCGTGGTTGGGTAATTTCTTATCCCTTGGGGGTAGAATTAATTTAATTTATGCTTCCCTCTCCAGTATGCCCATCTATTTCTTATCGTTATATCATTGTCCAAAATCTGTCATTTATAGAATTGACAGGATTCGTTGAAAGTTTCTGTGGCAAGGAAATGGGGATACTTACAAATTCCCATTGTTAAATTGGAAAGATGTGTGTTCTCCCCATGATAAAGGGGGAGCCAATATTAAATATTTGTAGGTGATGAATAAAGCCCTCCTAGGCAAGTGGATTTGGCGTTTTGGGCAAGAGACGAATAGTCTGTGGAGGCAAGTGATTGCGGCTAGATATGGTGCCTCTAGTTTGGGGTGGCGGCCCTTAGAGTCTTCAGCTCGAAGAGCTTCTTTCTAGTGGAAGAATATTGTCAAGTTGTCCAGGTCTGTTAAGGATAGCTGCTCCCTTGTGCTTGGTGATGGCAACAAAATCAGATTTTGGTTGGATCCATGGTGCGGCAATTCCACGTAGGCTGAGGCTTTCCCTTCCCCTTTTTACTTGAGTTCTAATCAGTTGAGCCCGGTTAAGGGTTGCTTCTTTCATAACGGGCAAGAAGGTGTTTCGATCCAATGTTTAGAAGAAATTTCCATGAAGAGGAGATTGTGCAATCCACTTCTTTGCTTTCCTAGTTGCAGGGACAACGTCCTAATCCCCTCTCTGAAGATTCTATTGTTTGGAAGCATTCGAGGGCGGGTGCTTTCTCCGTCAAGTCCTTCTATTCTCTCCTCTTGACTTCCTCGGGAGCTTCTGTTTGCTGCCACACGGGAGCTTTATGGGCTTATGGCATTCCTCCGAAAGTAGTGGCGTTTGGCTGGCTGGTGGAGAGAAATTGAATTCTCACTGTTGATAACTTGTGGAAAAAAGGGATGATTCTTCCGAACGTTTGCATTCTTTTCCTTAACAACTAGGAGACTGTCAACCACCTCTTCATACACCTCTTCATACACTGTCTGTTCGTTATGGACATTTGGCGGACTATGTTGCGTTTAGCAGATATGTCTTGGGTGATGCCTCAGTCTCTGGAGCAACTTTTCTGCTCTTGGCACGCAGAAGAAGAGGGGCAATTAGGAAAGAAGAAGTGGCGTTGTTTGTTGTTAGCAATGATGTGGGTGATTTGGGCGGAGAGAAATAATAAGGTCTTCAGGAGTAGAGTAATTCCTTTGTTGTGGTTCTCTCTAAAGTGTTGGTGTTGTTTAGGAATTGGGCGCCCTACTTTTTTTTCTTTCTTATATTTAGCTTGAAGGTTGTAGCTCTCGGGGGGTTTTTTGCCTCCCTTTCTAATAAATTTTCTTATTTTTTTTTTTTAAAAAGGAAAAAAAGAGACATTCTACTACTTGAAACTTTGCCTACTAGAGACTCGCTCCACCCTATCGTTCTCATTCTGAAAGCACTTTGCCGTTCCTCTCTCTCTAAATTGCTGGAAGGGCAGCCAACAAACATAGCCTCCAAAGGGACACCACTTGCTTCTGAAGACCCACACCATGCCACGCCATAAAGGTGTCCTCGATTGATGATGGCATAGTCCAAGAAATATTTAAATTCCTGATGTGGGGACCAGTGGATGAAGTGATCGACTGATTCAGCGGTTTCCACACAGCCGTTTATATTACTAGATTATATATGGTACACATGACACATGTGTATGATGTGCCCAACCAAGCATATTTCAGGGCCGTTGATTGGCCTTTGACCAAACAATAGTTCGATTAGACTATTTTCGCCATCAAATGAATGGACCTTTTTCTTGCTATTTTTTGTTTTTGTTTGTATGCCACAACTTAAGGGCCTGGGATCGTCTAAAAATTGTGATTTTGGACCGTGTGCAACTCACTAATGGAAATACCATCCATTCATATACATATTGGAAATACCAAATGAATGGTTTGGAGCTCTTCTAGGATGTCACGTGCAGAAATGATATGGAGGCATGAAATTGCTATGCCTCAGATGTACAAAATTCGTCATCGTGCCTCCTAAATTCTACTTCATGAACAAATTACAAATGCTCTGCATTTAGAATACTGGGTACTTGCATGGATGCAAATAAGGGTCCATGAATATCACCTGTGCATAAACATGAATCTTCCATGATGAGGCACGATTTGTACACATGAATACACCAAATTTTCTTTATGTACAAATTCACAGATTCATAAAACAAATCATGTTGCCCTTTTGCATGGACAATTTGACTTTTAAAATGACCGACAGTTGGTCAATGCATGTGATACAGTTATCAACATACTGTGACCACTATTTACAGAGTGAAATCTTGGATTTTTGTGGAATGATAATGAAGCATGTTGAAATCTGTATCTACCATATGTCTGTTGCATAATAATACTCTGTGTCATGCTTTCAGCAGAGGTCTCTTTGGATTGTGATTTGATTCCAAGAAGGGCAACCTTAAACTCGATCCTGATGATATGAGGAACAAACAGAAGGGATCTTGGTTTGTAGCATAATTTTTTGGATGGCTCACCTTTCACGTCAGTTACCTTATGGATGGCATCATTCCATCCATTTTCTTCAACTGAATTTTCATATCAGATGTGTATGGTGGATGCTGTAAATTGTAATCCATTTTCTTTAACTGAATTTTCATATCAGATTTGTATGGTGGATGCTGTAAATTGTAATGTTTTATATTGCCGATTGGGTGATGGACTCACTTTCAAACCTTGGTGATTCTGTTGGTGCAATTGATTATTCAACACATACATGGGTGAATTTGATGTAGGCCCAAGGCCCTTAGAGAATACAATTTACTATTTTTGGACGATTAGATGTGCTGATTTTGAGATATGGTTGCTGATTTTGAAGATATTCTAAAGATTTTGGGAGTAATTTTCTATATTTACTTTTACTATTTTTAAGTCATTACAAATTGACCAAATCTTTGTAGATAGAGTTGTTTCTATTGTAGATAGGCTATGTTGATTTCAAAGCATTGTTCCAAGTCCAGTGGGCCTGCCCTAACTCCATGGAATCCTCCTTTTGTCCTGGCATGAGATTCAGATTCCTGCAGACCTCAAGTTACTGTGGCGATTGTTTCTTCAGGCAGGGCTATGGGCTATTTGGGAAGAGAGGAATGGGAGATGCTTTACGAATTTGAGTCATTCTATGGGAAATGTTCTGTTAAAAGTGAAAGGCGAATGGGCCCCAAACTTAAAAAGGGACTTTGATTATTCGTTTCTCATGTAATTATTTTGGGTGGCTGGCCGTCCATGCTCTGTACAGTTTGCCTTTCGGCATTTATTATAATATACTTTTTGTTACCTTACAAGAAAAAGAAAAAGAAAAAAAGAAGAAGCATGATACACAATTAGAGTATGAAGAACATGTATATCATGACGGAGCACAACCTGTGTAAGATGTGGTATATTTGTATGGAGATGGAATGGAGAAGATGGTTATACAGCAGAACATGTTATCGACACCTCAGGTGATTGTGAAGGGTTATGGTTGCGCCACAATATCTTATACACCAACTGCACTTCTGGTGGTGAGGTGTGCACCAATTTGATAAATGGGAATCAATGAGAACCTTTTCTCATAAGAGGTGGATAGTTTAAAATTTAAAGAACGTAAGCATCCATGCCCATACTATATCTGTTGGTTCAAGAAAAGGGAGGAGCGTTTTCGTGAACTGCTGGTGCTTAGCTTCCTTTTCTATTGGATCATAGTACAGGATAATATATGGTGCAATGTGGTCCTCAATGTCTATGGATGCCTGTCACATTTTGTTGGGGAGATCATGGCCATGGGATCGAGATATGGTACACTTAAGCTAACACATTCCTTCGTCAAAGACGGTGTTAATGTTGTGTTACACCCATGAAATAACTTTCAACACCCAAATCTAGTAAAGAGGATTTGCAGAAATCAGTTAGTGTAGAAAAGATTTAAAAAGAAAGCAAGAAGAGTGACATTTTTTTTAATCTTGGTTGGTAAAGAGTAAACAAAACAATAAGGTGTTCCATCTATGTTGAAGCTCCTTAAATGTGAAGACTTAGTGCTCGAAGCACTCCTAGATAGAGTTCGTCTTGTAAGGAAACCATATTTACTTTGGGTGTCAGTTTCAAGTCAATCGAATCTTGCATATAACTGAATGAGTTTAGTTGAATATGCCGAAGTTTACTTGAATATGCTGAACTTTCTTGTCGGGTTACAAAGTTGCTATAAAAGGGGTGAGCATGCCCACCTGTTGTGTTCCTCCATTTTTAACTTATGTTGTGGAGGCTTTGTCTCCTTGCAGGGTTATACGGGATCTAGGGTGAGAGGAATGGTTAGTGCTTCTGCAATTTTTGCCGAAGTGTCAAGGGGGTTGTCTCTACTGCCTGGGATAATGTTGTTTGAGTGGGCAGGGGTAAGGGTGGCTGGGCAAGCTGTAATTTTTCCTTTTGTTTTCGTAGTCTGTTCTTGTTTTTTGCTTTTTAGCGCCACCTCAGTGCTCCTTTAATGAAAGTTTTCGTTATCTTTCAAAAAAAGAAAAAAAAAAAAGAAGGATGGATCTTGCAGGATGTGTGTGGATAATTGTGTGATCAACCAGATAATTATCAAGTAATGATTTTATATTTTGTATTTGGACGAGATACTAGACAAGTTGTGGAGAGCAAAGATCTTTTCAAAATCGAGCTCAGGAGTGGATGTCATTGGATTCGTATTTTGCCCAAGGGCAAGTGGAAGACTGTGTTTAAGATGCAAGATGGGTTGTACAAGTTGCTTGTAATGCAATATGACCTTTCAAATGAATACAATACTTTCATGGGGTCCCTTTATGAGGAAGTTATTAGTTGTTTATTTCGATGATATTCTTGTTTTTAGTCCTAGTTCATCTTAATAATTTACTGTAAAAGAATTTGATGTATTACAGAGTGAATCACTTTATGTTTTTTTTTTTTTTTTTAAAGATTGAAAAATTTATTGAAGAATGCCAAAAGAAACAAAGAAAACAACAGAAGTAAAACAAACGAAAACAGAAAACATAACGTAACGAAACAAAACAAAAACCTAAAACAAACTATACAACTTGAAGTAGACTATACAAGCTTTAAAAGGAAGAGAGAATACAATGATACAAGATCTGGAGGCTAAGCGACCAATCTGCAACATCTCAAGAGATCAAATCCACCACCCTAGATATAGGAGAGGAGAGATTTTGAAAACAACTGTTTTTTCTTTCCAATAGCCCAAAGGATCACCATGCTAGCCAAGTACCAGATAACTTTGATATCTTTACCATTTCCACCACCGTGTCATGCAAACAACCATTCGAAAAAGTGCTCATTCCTTGTTGATGATGTTGCATTTTTGGGTATATTGTTTTTGCAAAAGGAATCAAAATTCGTTAAGAGAAAATCAAGGCCATTGAGGTCCATTCGTTCCACAGCTTAGTGACATTTTACCAAAAGATATGTTTGGAATTTTAGCACCATTGTTACTGTTACTAGTTGCAGCGTAGGGGGAAGTTCGAATAGATTAAAGTGGCGGATAAAAGTTTCAATACCATAAAAAAGAAGATAATTGAGCCCTTCTTGCATTTCTGGACTTCAACAAACTCTTCGAGGTGGAAGGGGATGCTTCAAATTTTGGTGTTTGTACAATGCTAAGTCAGGAGGAAAGGCAATTGTTTTCCTTAGAAGCTCAATGATACATGCAAAAACTACTCCGTGTGTGATCTTGAGTTCTACACACTGGTCCAGGAGATATGACATTGGAGACATCACTTGATCATCGTGAATTTATTTTGTACAAAGACTATAAGGTGTTGAGATATCTCGACTCCCAGAAGAAGCTGGTCGTTCATCTTGGAAAATGGATATCTTTTCTACGGGAGTATGCATTTTTATGCCACAAAGATGGAAGTTAAAACAAAGTGGTAGATGCTTTGAGTAGGAGGGTGGTGCTCTTGGGGACATTCACTGTGGAGGTTGTGGATTGTAAGCACTAATTGATAATAGAAGGGGTACTCACCATTTCCAAAAAGGTGCTCAATGGATGGTTGAAACTCGTATGAATGCATCTCGCATGATTCATATTTATCCAAGGGTCATGCTTGTGCATTCTGTCTGCGACTGGAGTTTTTTCAGTGTGATCCTTCTACAACTCTTTGGCTGCTTCCTCTTGCTGCTCTCCTAGTCACATTGGTCCTGTGTGGTCCTACGGTGTTCTTCCGAAAATAGCTGCTTTCGGTTGGCTGGCTGGTAGAAAGAGGATCCTGACTGTAGATAACCTCAGAAAGTGCGGTATGTAGATTCTGAACATCTGCCTTCTCTGCATGAAAGCTGAAGAGATGGTGGACCACCTTCTCATTCATTGCCTGTTCACCTTGGACATATGGTGGAGTGTTCTGAGATTTGCTGGAGTCTCCTGGGTCATGCCTAGCTCTGTTAATAGCCTTTTTTCTGGGTGGCATGCAGATTCTAGAGGGGCGCTGGGTAGAAAGAAATGGCGTATCATCCTCCTTGCAGTGATTTGGGCAGAGCGTAATAATTGTTGTTTTAGGAGTTGCTCCTCTTTGACCACGGGGGTCTTTTCTAGAGTCCTGATTTTCTTTAGAGACTGGGCTCCTTAGTCCCTTCCCCTCCTCTGGGGAGTGTTTTTATGGGTCTTTTTTTTTGGTTCGCTCTTTGCAATAAAAGTATTATCTTTCAAAAAAAAAAAAAAAACAAAACGCTTGTGCATTCCTGAATGTACATCACAGGAAGAGATTATATCTGAGCTACATGGAGGACTACATGTGCTGAATTTTAGGCTATTTGTTACTAGTTTCTTGGGCTAAGTTTCAAAGACTAGTATTACTATTTTTGGAAGACTGGAGGTGCTAATTTTGAAGACTTTGAGGTTGATTTTCTCGATTTACTTATACTATTTTCAAGTTTTAGGGTGTCATTTAGGGTCTATAAGAGGGATGGTTCTAGGAGGTAGAAAGCACTACATGCTTCTAAATTTTGTGAGTTTTATTTAAATATTTATAGGAAGTGAAGAAGTTTCAATTTCAACACAATTTATCCCTTTTTATTCTAAAAAAAAAATCCCTTTTTATTCTGATATTGTTCTAGGTGCATTGTTTGTCCATTCTTGATTTGGGTACCAAAGTCTCACTTATTTGATAATTGGATTGCTTCAAAATTTTATTTTATTTACTTTTTTTAATAATTCAAAAAGTTTCTTATGTTGGAGCCTTTTTTTTTTTTTTAATTTTTAAATTTTTTTTTTAATTTTTTATAATGAGGGGCAACGAAACTTCCATGCAAAAATCATTGTTGTAGGACTTAAAGAGGGGAACAACTACAAACCAAAAGGAGGAATTAAATTACAAACATCTATGGACTTTAAACAAGAAGCCCAATCCACAAAATCCCTTATGTCGGGGTTCCGTATAGTGATATTGAAACCTGTGCACATGGGTCTAAGAAGATAGTTTAAGGAGAAGCCTAACTAATATAAACTTCTGAATAAAATGCCTTGGACTATAATATTCAATTATCTGTCCATGAAAATTTTGAACAGTTAATCAGATCACTAGCACATGAGTTGCATTGTCCATTCAATTACATATTATAACTTTCTCAAAATAACCCCTACCATATGTTTTCATGCAATACTTCAGAGTCCTTTTGAGCAGGGAGACTTCGTCCCAATCACAGAACGGTCAATTGTTCATCTAGTTCACTGTTGTTGAAATGAATTTATGATGTGAAGTGGAAGTTTCTTTTACTTTGACCCACATCTTTAGGACGTTGATAACTAGGAAAATATAACCTCCTCCTGATAATAGTGCATTTATATTTTTTTGGAATTCATTTTTCATTTAAATCCCATGCATGAAGATTTAACTACCTTGATGAGTAATGGATTCTAAACGTGATGCACATGACAGTAATACAAAAAGCCACATGAGAACTATATTACTAGTTTACTACATTAATCTAAGGACCAACTACGAGCCGAATGATGATGATCTGCTTTCATTCTCTAGGTTCATGCTTCAAATTCCTTCTCAATGGATGAAGGCGATTCACCTGAAGTAAACTAGACATTATCAGGAGAAGGAGGGAGACTTGGAGGTTTTCTCTGCTTGCTCAAACGCCATTCATCAATATCTGCCATCTTATTAGGGTCCATATCTGGGAACTCGTGCTCTCTCAAAATGGCCAGAATAGTTCCAGCTTCACCGAGAAGATATGCTGCATCCCTGACTCTATCTTCCCTCACTTCAATGCTGCTGCAAAAGCATTCCATGGATATCACATGTGGCAGGTTGGTAAGGGAAGCGCCCAATATGTCAGCAATAGTTGTTTGTAACCATTTGAACAAATCGTCAAGAGCCTCAAGCTTGTCTTTGTGCTCCAGCAGAATAGTCTTACAGATCCTGTACATTGAATTGGCCGCCAATAATTTTGCAGGCCATTCACGGTGTGTTGTCTCTCTGATGCTCCCAGCTGTGAACTTCTCCATGCTTTCCTTTCCTATATCGGCAAGTTTTCTGATTATCTTCTCTGGATGTTTTTCTTCGGTGACCAATTTGTGGAGATCCTTGTCAAGCCATTGATCATCAATATCAATGCCAAGCCAGACTATATCCGCTGCCTCCCTCATTCTACTCAACCCATTGGCATCCAGGTTCTCTTCTATGAGCCTTACATACCTGAGGCCTTCATCTACGGCACGCCGTAACGATCTGATCATATTTTTGTCAATGTAGGGAAGTGTGATGGCAATGCTTGTGAGGGTAACCACAGGCAGGGCCCAACAGTTTGGAGGCTTCTCTCCAATTGGTGGAACCTGGTCGCTATCAAACTCAGCCACGCCGTTGAAACCTCCTGATGAAGGTGGCTTCTTTAAAAGTTCAATCAGATGAGTAGGTTCATTCTTCCTGCCCCTCTCAATCCATTGCACTGTGTCTTGGCGGCCGCTTTTCATGATCAGATGGACCAAGTCATTCTCCCCTTCCAGATGCAATACAAAATCCCGCAGGTTCTCTGACTCTGATCTGTTGGATTCCGAATTCCTATAACGTTGCTTGCAGCAGCAGGAGAAGAGTCTACTGAGATAAATCACTGGCAGTATAGAAGCGAGGCAAACGAACTTGCAGATTAGTACTACTGCAGTTTGCATTCCAATACAGGCATCAAGAATTCGATTTTTGGAGACATGGGCGATTTTCCTATGTCGCCTGTTACTTATGTGGAATGGTAAAGGGCTCTCTTTCCATTCTACCAGCCTCTGAACCCAATACCCCTCTACCTTGATTGCATCTCTGAAGCCTCCTTCTCGGGTCTCCACATTTCTGAAGCTAATAGCATTGAACCATCTAATAGCTGGGGCAATGGTACCAACTCCTACTGCGATCACCTGAGAAATTAAGACCAAGTTACTTGACCACTTGTAGTCAGATTCCCCACTGCAGAAGTCCAAGGATGAGAAAATAAACGATCTGACAGAAGCTTCCAATAAAATCAGCGCGCTGAGGAGGCAGAAAGCTCCTGAGGCAGTGCAAGTGGCTGAGCGTCCCAGAACGTACTGAGGACTACAAGTATGGGCCATCATCCAATACTTCTTTACAGCCTCTTTCAATTTATCAATTCTCAACACCTCAGCGTTGTCCGTTCCTTCATCAGAAGCCAGTTCATGCTTTTTATCATACTGTTGTTCCAGCAGCTGCTTGGTTGTTGGAATTGTTAAAGCGGAAAAAGCCAAGATCATGAGCAGAACGATCATGAAAAACATGATTACGGCATGCTCGGGTAAGAAAGCATAGATCACACCGGTACCCATTTGAATACCAACATTAACGGCCATAGTAATCACTAGAATTGCCAAGGCGATAATGTTCGAGAGCACTTCGGAGTTCTCCATAGTTCCTAGAGAGGTCATGAAGTTGCCCATTGCGGTGCAAATCAGGATGGTGCCACTGAGCTTGGTCAGCTGATCTTGACGGCGTGGCATGGATGTGTTCAGATCCACTGGCAGTTTTGTGGCGATGGATAAGAGGGTTAAGGAAGTAGCGTTAAGTGAGAAGAACTTGCAAGGGAACCAGAGCTTCCGATGACGGAACCCATAAAAGGTGTCGATTGCCATGGCAAATGAGCACACCAGTGAAGCTCCGGCTATGTAGAGGCCGATCCATGGCATCGGCTCACTGAATTTCTGGTCGTCAAGCTCGCCAGTGGCGCTGCAGCCATGCAGCCCCATCTATTCTCTTTATTATTCTCTCTTGGTTGTGTTCTTGTCCTCTAGAAAGAAAATCACAAATTTACTACTAAAGCGAGAGAGTAGAAAAGCAGAGTGAAAACGAAAGGGATGCCATCAAGAAGCAACGCAAAGGTGCGTTCCTCTTGTCAGTTCACAGAAGAATAACTGAGACGCTCTACCTCCAGTAAGATGGCCAAAGTCCCTCCAACCACCGCACTTCTCTAATTGCAGAAAATCTCTGTTCGCAGAATACCTTTGAATTCAGATCTCACTGAAAGCCCAATGCACCACTGAGTAGGTGACTCCTCTTATGTGTCTGGCAAGAGGAAGATTTGCCGGCCATTTCCTTTCTTCCACAAACACCACATGATGGTAAGTTGCCTGGCTTGCTAGGACTGTTGTTAGATTCTGATGTCTGAATTTAAAATAGCATCTGGAAGGTGTTCTCTGCCTTTTCACATATAATTGCTTGTCCTGAAAAGGCCAAATATATGTTGGTGTTGACTTTTCTTGAATGGTAAGGGACATGGCAATTTTGCAAATGGTGGAATGCATGTAGCTAGATCCAAACCATCCAAATAGTAGGGTCCACCATAGATGGGGTACCAACCCCAAATTTGGTTTTATAATTCAATGATCTTTATCTGGTTAAATGCTATATGGTTCTACAATTCTGGCGGGTGACTAATTCTCATTTTAACTGTCAGGCATGTCATGATAATTAGTGTGGTTTAGGCGTCATGGTCTGTGCATGCCTCGCTCACAGAGGCATGGTGCATGCTGGAGTATTGAAGCTTTTCTGAGTTTTAGTCCAGAAATTTTCACTTGGGTCGTGTGAGAGCTTGGGTTGATCTCTGAAGAGTTTGCTTAATAACATGTTACTGTAATTGTTTGCTGGTTCATTACATTGCAACTCTGAAATTTGATTTCTATAGGCCAGGGTTATTTTTGTAAAGAGGACAGCTTTGATACTCTGGCAGAGTGTGATGGATGCTATGCTGGCAATACATGCCATATAAGTAAATTCGAAATTAAAGTGGCTATTCTATCAGTCCGGTTTAGATGTGTCACAAACCAGAAATTGCACTTATTTGATTATAGCAGCGCTATCAGATTGGGGGGTGTTTATTGATGTTTAAATGAAAATTACACAATAGTTCGATATTAGTAAACAAGTGTCCAGAGATCAGAGGCTAGGATTGTTCTACCAATCTGATTTTGGCCTTTTACTTGGTTACAGTGGGTTATGCAATTTATGTGGTTTTAGTTTTGAGTTAATGTTTTCCATGTGTGGAATTTCTGAGTGCCTGCGTATCAAGATTCATATGCTGCCCGAGTATCAAGTAACTTCCCTGTGTAACAAGGAGGGTTGCAAACTTACAATCTTAATGGATTTAATATAAAAGTCAAGAAAATGTTTTTCTTTTCTTTTCTTTCTTTATTCTCCTTTTTTGTTAGGATCACAAAAGCTAAAATGCATAGGACAACTGAGTCGATTTAAATATAAGAGGAATGCTGGTTTGCAGCACTAGCTTCATTGACTTCAACAGTGTTGTTCAGGTGGGCCATCACAGGATGGCCATATCCCAAATATCAAGGGAAATTATCTGTCAGAGGGTCACGGCCCATCTAATAAGTGACCTGCAAAAGGAACGGTTAGAATAGCTGCACACAATGGACGCGGATTGCCTGCGATCCTGCAGTCGGAAGCTAAGTGGGAGTCCACCGTGATGTTTTTTTTAGAAATCTACCCGTGCATCTGTTTTGCCCGGTCATGAGCCCAAAAATGAGGCAGATCCAAAACTCAAGTGGGCTACATGACGGAAAAAGGTGAAGAGGAAAATGCCTACCGTTGAAACCTTCTCAGATCCACTGTGATGTTATATGCCATCCAAACCATTCATAAGGTCATTTCTGCTGAGAACACAAATATTAGCCTGATCGGAAACTTCAATGGTGGATGCACAATCTTCATTCTTTCTTGTCGCGTGGCCCACTTGAGTTTTGGACCTACTGCTCATGTTCCGGCAAAACAGATGGACAGGGTGGATTTCTCATGATCGTGGATTTCTCATGAGCTGGTGATCGTGGGCCCACCTTTATGTATGCGTTGTACCAGCTTATTTTAGGGCATGAGCGCAAAACCGAAATGGATCCAAATCTCATGTGGACCACACCACAGGAAACAATGGTGATTGAACGGTCCACCATTAAAAACTTACTAGGGCCCACCGTAATGGTTATTTGCCATCCAACCCGTTGCTAAGGTCATGCAGACCTGGATGAAGGGAAAAGACTAATAACAGCTTGACCCAAAACTTTAATGGTTAATCACCACTCTTTTCTGTGGGGTGGTTAGCTGATACTTTAATCTACTTCGTTTTTTATCCCCTGCCCTGGGCGCGGATTTCCTGCGAAAGCGTTGCGCAGGAAGTTCTTGCACTGGAAACCAAGGTGGGGCCCACATTGATGTTTGTTGATAAATCCACCCCGTCCATCCGTTTTGGGAGCTTATTTTAGGACGTGAGAACAAAAATGAACCGGATCCAAGACTCAAGTGGCCCTCACTAAAGGAAAAGGTGGGTAGGTAAATTACTACCGTTGAAACCTCCCTGGGGTCCACAGTGATATTTATATGACATCCATACCGTTCATAACGTCACTAATAATGGGATGAACGGGAAACACAAATATTATCCTGATTCAAAACTTTTGTGGCTCCACAAATATTTCAACTGTGGACGTTCAATACTCACGTTTTCGGCCCACTTGAGTCTTGGATCCGGTTCATTTTTGTTCTCATGTCCTAAAATGAGCTCCCAAAACGGATGGACGGGGTGGATTTATAAAAAAAATCACTTTGGGCCCCACCTTGGTTCTCAGCACAGGAACTTCTTGCGCAAGGCTTTCGCAAGGAAATCTGTGCCCCCTAAAATTAGCTGGCAAAACGGATGGATGGCATGGATATACTAGACAGAAATCAAGGTGGGCCCGCGGCTACGTACACGAAGCAGTGGATTTAATGCCCACCATTAAGAACACTGACATCTGGATTGTCAGGTTGTGGAACAGCTGTTCACAACGAGGCATTTAACTTTAACATAACACTTTTTCGTTTTCTTGTCTACGTGTTATTTTGGTGGAACATCCAGCCCATTGGAAAGGGTGGCCCATGCCATGAAGATCACTTGGAGGGGAAATTGGAATTGACCACTCATCAGTTAGGCCAGATACATACATTGGACCTGACCATCGGCTTTACATTGATTGGTCTAGCCTCCTTATAAATGAGACATCCTGGCTTTTGTCCTGGGTGATCTTTATATACGGCAACCGTTTCAGTGGCTCAGATGCTGCACACGAGTAACGTGTCAGATGAGAAAAAAACAAAAGAAAGAACAAAGAAAAAAGAAATCTTGGACGCTAAGTAGCGTATGATTTCTGTGAGTGAAGTTGGTACTTGTGTGACGGATGGTAGTTGTTTTCACAATTGAATGTAAGGTCGTACTCGCTTTGAAATTTCTGATGAGTGGTTTGCTGGGGGAAGCTCCCATATTTATGATGTTTCAAGGGGGTTAGTAGACGGGCGCGGATTTCCTGCGAAAGCCTTGCGCAAGTTCCTGCGCTGGGAACCAAGGTGGGGCCCACAGTAATGTTTTTTTAATGAATCCACCCGTTCATCCGTTTTGGGAGCTCATTTTAGGACGTTGGAACAAAAATGAATCGGATCCAAAGCTCAAGTGGGCCGAACTAAAGGAAAAGGTGGGTAGGTAAATTACTACCGTTGAAACCTCCCTGGGGTCCACAGTGATGTTTATATGACATCCATACCGTTCATAACGTCACTACTACTGGGATGAACTGGAAACACAAATATTATCCTTATTCGAAACTCTTGTGGCTCCACAAATATTTCAACTGTGGACGTTTAATTCTCACGTTTTCGGCCCACTTGAGTCTTGGATCTGGTTCATTTATGTTCTCATGTCCTAAAATGAGCTCCCAAAACAGATGGACCTATGGATTCATCCAAAAACATAACTGTGGGTCCCACCTTGGTTCCCAGTGCAGGAACTTTCGCAGGAGTCTGATCCTCTGTTGAAACCCAGCAGAGAAATCCTGCTCATCACTTATCTGATTGGTCCAGATCAGCATGGCTGTGTCAGAGCTGAGTTGCTCTGACATATTCTGACACCATAAGGATGAGCTGGACCAATCAGAGCAGCAGCAGAGGTTCTCTGCTCAAATACAACAAGGATCCGGATTCTAGTCACACTTCAATGTCAGCCACCCCTCACATTGGGAATCGACACCAAGACCACAGCGATGAATCCAGGTTATCTTGATTCAAGTCTACCACTGTCCCAAAGTTGTGGGTGTTTAAAGAAACCATATGATACCTCATGTGTAGACCTGAAAAAATTCAACCCGGCCCCTTAACTTAACCCGGCTAACCCGACCTGGTTTTTTTTTGATTCATGTGGGAAAATTTGACCTGAATTCAATTTTTGGGTTAATTGGACCCGACCAAGATTTTTATGAGTTGGGTTAGGGTTAAAGGTTACCCGACCCGACCTAAATCATATAGGGTTTAAGTAGACTGTTATATATTGATTTTCTTATTAGTTAAATAATACATAGTTTTTTTTTTTTTTTTTTCTTTCTCACACACCCTGCTGGGAATGTTCCACATGTCTGCCAATTTAATAAACATGTGCACACCAATGATTACATTTTATGACATGTAGAACTAAAATATCATGAGATTTTTTTTATTTATGATACTCTTTTATTGGAGAACTAAAATGGTAGCTAATGGTCCATAAATAAATTAATAAAATTATCTTAATGGTTATTTTTATTTGATTGTTGATACGAATTTATCGGACAGTTAAAATGAAGGGATCAAATGGTTTCATTTTAATAATCATGTCCACAATTTAACTATTTAAAAAATTAAATATCAAAGGGTCTTGTTGATTTCATCCAATGGTCAAAAAATAAAAATAGAATTGTTGGATATTAATTTGATGGTTCAGATGAAATATTAAATGTCAATTTCAAAAAGTTCTACATGCAAGAGTATTAACCACCATTCTCAGCCGATACATTTAAAAAGGCTCATTTTAAATTCTATCATGGCACGTACATGCCTATTAAATATTTGCATAATAGAAATACTCTATAAAAAAGCCTCCGTTTTTTTTTAAAATATATATAAGGCACTTATGTACCTATTAAACATGGATGGTTTGGTTTTCTATTAAATGCTAGTATTATATGCATATAGTTTAATCTACAAATTAGTTATTGATCATTAAAATGTGGGTTAACCCGACTTGACCTGATTTAATTTAGGTTGGCTAAGGGTCGGAAAAATCCAACCCAAATTCAATTTGGGTCGGGTTACGGTTGTGGTGGAAACGACATGACCTGAACTTGACCCGACCTGATCCATTGCCACCTCTACTGGTGAGTAACGGCTAGTGATGTCCTGTTCATGTAATTGTCAAATGGAAACTGCTTCTACACCTATTTATTTAAGTCCACTTATAAAGTCTCAAGAAGAGGAGATCGTAGTTAAGCCATTGATCATAAAATATCAATGCCACGCCATACTATATCCGCTGCATCCCTCGAGTTTGAAAACCCCATTTCATCTAGGGACTTATCTACTAGCCTTAATATCTGAGGCCTTCGTCTACGGCATCAGCAATGCTTGTGAGGGTTACCATGTTGGAAACGGACGCCTCAAATTTGTTTATACAGAGGCCATCGGCCGGTCGGTGGGGGTGTTCGACCGGCTGGCCACACAGAAGACTGAGGCAATGTTGCTGCTGTTGCTGTTTTTGCCCATCCGATCGGTCGGCCGACCGGTCGGTAGGGGTGTCCGACCGGTCGGATGACCGGTCGGCAGTGTCCTACTGCAACTCTGCTTCTTGCGCGGTTTGCGCGCAAGAGGTTTCTAAATCCGGTTTCCTATTTAAGGTGTATTTTCGGAATTAGAGGTAACCAAGGTTGCAAAGGGGATTGAGGGAGCTTCTAGGTGAGAGAAAGAGCTTGAAGAAAAGGGTTTCTTCTTGGGTAAGCTTGGGATTTCTCTTGTGGGCTTGGGTTTTTAGGTCTTGGGTTCCATCTTTTGTAACTTCTGAGTTTATAGTGGATTTGTGTCGCTTTGTGCCGTGGTTTTTTACCCGTGAGTGGTTTTTCCACGTAAAAATCTGATTGTCTATGTGTGGGTGATTGCATGCATTGTGTGGCTTGTTTGATTGAATTTTCTGTTTGTCTACGACTTTGCTTCCGCTACGGGCCCTCATATCCCAACAACTGGTATCAAAGAGATCGTTGGGGTGTAGTAGAAATTCGAGTCTGAGACAAGAGCATGGCATCAGGCATGAGGTTCGACATAGAGAAGTATTTGGGGAAAAATAACTTTGAGCTTTGGAAGGTGAAGATGAAAGGCCTTCTAGTTCAGCAAGGATTGCAAGATGCGCTCCTTGGAGAGCGACCAGAAGCTATGAAAGAAGAAGAGTGGAAGAAGATCGATGAAAAGGCCAATGTCTCAATCCAGTTGTGCCTGGCAGATGAGGTCCTGTATAACGTCATGAAAGAGAAAATTGCGGCTAAAACATGGGCGAAGTTAGAGAATATCTATGCGAAGAAATCTCTTGAAAATTGCATATACTTGAAGCTTCAGTTGTACAACTTGAGGATGACGGAGGGGGCCGATGTTGAGAGCCACATCAGCATTTTCAATAGGCTTATTTGCAAGTTGATGGATGTAGATGAGCCGATGAAGGACGATGATCAAGCGTTTATCCTGTTGAATTCTCTTCCAGATTCATATGAATCACTCAAGGACTCTTTGTGCGCAGGTAGGGAGACTATTGGTGTAGAAACAGTTATCTCAGCCCTTCAGGTGAAGGCGATGAGAAGGAAAAGCTGCGGCGTGGGTCCCTTTACTGATGAGGCACTAGTTATGAGTGGGAGGAATTCTGAACAGGGTGGAGGATCACCTTCATCGAGATCTAAATCAAAAGGCAAGTGGAGACACAAGGTGAGATGCTGGAATTGTGGGGAAGAAGGAAATGTGAAAAGGGATTGTTCGAATCCTGAGAAAAGGCAAGAGAGATCTGGAGGTTCTTCTAGGGAAGGAACCAATACTATAGAGGACGGTGGTGACGGTTGTGATGTATTGACTGTATCCGGCATAGAGCCTCTTGGTGGAGAGTGGCTCTTGGATTCAGGGGCATCATGTCATGTATGTCCTGACCGAAGCTCATTCATGTCATACAAGGAGTATGATGGTGGATCGGTGTTTGTGGGCGATGACTACGCTCGCAATGTGGTAGGGATTAGTTAGGTGCGCATTAGGATGTTCGATGGAGTCGAACGGATCCTTGAAAGTGTGAAGCATGTCCCTGAGATGAAGAGGAATGTGATATCCCTTGGTGCACTCGAGGCGAAAGGGTGCAGGTTTATCGGCTGCGATCGATATTGTAAAGTGGTGAAGGGAGCACGCGTGATGATCAAGGCACGGAGGTGCGACAATCTTTACAAGGTGATCAGGAGCACTATTCATGATGGAGCTGCGGGATTGGCAGCGGGATCCACGGTTGCTCAAGTGTGGCAAGAGAAAAGGGCCACATGGGAAGAGCAACAAGGCGTGTGAAGATGCAAGGATAGGGTTGATGGGGCATGAGAAGCGATGATACTATAATGATGACGAAGTAGAGGTGGAGATTGTGCGTGGCCAGGAGGTGTATGGGATTTAAGTCGTGGTGGAGTTTGTTGGAAACGGACGCCTCAAATTTGTTTGTACAGAGGCCATCGACCGGTCGGTGGGGGCGTTCGACCGGCCGGCCACACAGAAGACTGAGGCAGCATTGCTGCTGTTGCTGTTTTTGCCCATCCAACCGGTCGGCCGACCGGTCGATAGGGGTGTCCGACCGGTCGGACGACCGATCGGCAGTGTCCTACTGCAACTTTGCTTCTTGCGTGGTTTGCGCGCAAGAAGTTTCTAAATCCGGTTTCCCATTTAAGGTGTATTTTCGAAATTAGAGGTAACCAAGGTTGCAAAGGGGATTGAGGGAGCTTCTAGGTGAGAGAAAGAGCTTGAAGAAGAGGGTTTCTTCTTGAGTAAGCTTGGGATTTCTCTTGTGGGCTTGGGTTTTTGGGTCTTGGGTTTCATCTCTTGTAACTTCTGAGTTTATAGTGGATTTGTGTCGCTTTGTGCCGTGGTTTTTTACCCGTGAGGGGTTTTTCCACGTAAAGATCTGATTGTCTATGTGTGTGTGATTGCATGCATTGTGTGGCTTGTTTGATTGAATTTTCTGTTTGTCTACGGCTTTGCTTCCGCTGCAGGCCCTCATATCCCAACAAACCAAAGGTAGAGCCCAACAGTCTAGAAGATTCTCTCCAATTCGCGGAACTTTGTCGCTATCAAACTCGGCCACGCCCTTGAAACCTTCTAATGACGTCATCGCCTTTAGAAGTTTAATCAGATGAGTAAGTTCATTCATCTTACCCTTCCAATCCATTGCGTATCCTCTGTGTTGAAAGCATAGGAAATTTCAGTGCCGGGCCATGTCATTTTCGACATCTCCATCTCACAAAATACCCCCAAATTTCTCTCTTCCCAGTATACACAACTTTTAACATGTGAAACTTCACCGCCCTTACCTTTGTGTTACATCCACACCGTCCATCAATTTTTCAAAATAGGTTGAGAGCATGTGTAGACACCCCACCTTCGGCTACAATGTTGGTAGAGATAGCTGGATGAATAGAGGACCATACCCTCAAACCCCAAGTCCAAACTCAGCCAAACTCACCCTTGTAAGCCCCATTCCATAGCCCAGTTCAAGCCTGAACCCAGTCAACCCAGTCCTAAACATCACCCTGAAAAATCCCCAATAAGAAAAGCCAGTCAAGAAAATCCTAAAAAAGTCAAACTCACTGAGTCAACCCGCTGAGTTAACCCGCTGAGTCAACCCGTCGAGTCAAAACACCGAGTCAACCCGTCGAGTCAACCTGTCGAGTCAAATCACCGAGTCGACCCACTGAGTCAACTCACTGAGTCGACCCAGCGAGTCAAACAGCAGCCCCGAGGGTGCGACCGTACCTCGCTGGAAATCGAGGAACGGCCGTACGGGCGGCCCATAGCAGGCCGCCCAAAATAAATTACGCGGAATGCCACTGCCCGCTGCTATAAATACCCCCCTCCCCTTCTCATTTCGGCATCCCTTCGAGTCCAGTGAAGTTCTGTCTGTTCCGAGTCCCTCTCCAATCCTTACCCCATTTTTCCACCAATGAGAGCCCGAGTGAGGAGAGCCTAGCCCTGGTCCAGCCTAACCTGACCACTGGTCTAAGCCTCCCAAGCCATCCAAGTCTTGATCCAGCCACTCGAAGCCAACCCTTGCGAGACCTCCGTCCACCTAGCTATTCTTTTTCCAAGCATCATCTCATTTGCATCTAGCATAAGTGCAACATCTACTTTTCTTCCAACCTCCCTGCTTCACTGCAAGCACTTTGATTATTCAAGCACACTTGCATATGTCTTAAATTAAGCACCTGTCAGTTCGAGCGTATGCTCTGGGCTTGCCCGTTGTTGGAAACCTGCCCATCAGAAACTCTTACTGTTCAGACCTGCATTCATGCTTCACCATAAAACACCTTGATCATTCAAGCACACTGCATACGTCTTACATTAAGCACCTGTCAGTTCGAGCGTACGCTCTGGGCTTGCCCGTTGTTGGAACCTGCCCATCAGAAACTCTTGCTGTTGAGACCCGCATTCATGCATCATGTCATCCATGAGAATATACGAGGATTAAATTAGACTTTCAAGTATTTGATCGATTCTGTGAAGTAGGGACCGTACTTCGGTACGGGCAGTGTGTGGGGTGCTTAACCTCTTCCCACCCTGTAACCGTGATCCCTTACCTGAATCTCTGACCGCAGATCAAAATGAGTCATTTTAGAGGAAAGGATCTTCGGATCCCTTTCTCTAACGTTTCTACGGGGGTCTAGCCGACTATAGATTCGAAGTAACTGGCTAGTGGCGACTCTGGTCTTATATAAACTCATTTGACACATCCAGCTTAACACGACAACCAAACAAAGCCCTCGAAAACAAGGCAAGCCAGTGGCACAAACGGCGATTTCGCACTCACGCATCCTCCTCTCCTTCTTTTCCCGAAAGGGGAAGGGACGAGAACGTCGTCGTGTGGGGAGTGCGAAAACGGCGAGGGTCCACAGAATGGCGACTTTGCTGGGGATGAGCTAGTCCCACTAGTCGTGATCCGACTTGAAAAACAGAATCCTTCCCGTACTTGAAAGTCACTAATCCTCATACAATCTCATCTGCATAGCATTCTACCCAAACCCAAACAAAAAAAAAATAGAAAATTCCAAAACAAAAAAAAATAGAAAATCCCAAAACCCCAAAAGAGTAGTAAGTACAGTTCTCACCATTGCGCCTCCTCGGGCTCAACGTACGCGGAGACAACTTCCCTTCCGCAGCATAATCTGCACTCGGGCTCAACAAGCCATGTCCGACCACGAAGAAGAAACTCATCTCCTCCCCGCTCTTGAGATGACCGAAGCGCAACCTCCAGCGCAACAACCCATTGATAATACGCCAATCATACAAGAATTGGCACAAGGAGTGAGAGCAATGCAAGAAATGCTCTTGCAATTCATGCAAGCACAAGCCACCGCAGCAGCCAACAATCAGGTTGGCCCAGTTCAGCAATCTCAGCAGCCATGCTGGGTCCTTCCGGCCTCCAGTTCAAATCAAGCGCAACCATCAGAGTCTGCCCAAGACTACCGACAGCAGCCATCTCAGCCCTTCGCTATGGGGCATCCTTCTCAATATCTTCCTGCGACGACAAGGCCATCTCAGAGCACTTCCGTTGCAGGAACATCCAGTCAGCTTCCAGTCAATCTTGCAAACAACAGTCTTAGTAGATCTCAGCACGTCCCCGCCGATGGGACACCTTTTCAATTTCAGCACATCCCCGCCGATGGGACACCTTTTCAATTTCAGCACATCCCCGCCGATGGGATTTCAATTCAATTTCCAGCAACAGGGATAACACTGGCGAATGCCCACAACGGGGGTCAGTGTCAAGCCCACATCAATCAGCGGACAGTGGCGAATACCCAATAAGGGGGTCACTTCCCAGCATCTCAGCCTCCTGCAAACAGGAGCACTTTTCAATTCCAGCACATCCCCGCTAATGGGATTCCAGATAATTTCCAGCAATCTTCAATTCAGCAAAATTCAGTTAATTTCCAGCAAGTTCCAGTTCAACCTTCAGTACAGTCTCCAGTTCAGTTACAATCATTTCAAGCACAAGTTCATCAGAATCCAGTTCAGTCATCAAATCAATTTCAGCAACCCGCGGTTGCTTCTCAGCAAGCCCATAGGGTCGAAGACATCGACCACTATGTCGAAGAAGAACGTGCCTTACTCCAGGAGGCACCAGTCGCTCGAACAGATCACTCAGGATTAGACGAGTTGCGGGAGCAGTTCCAGATCTTGCAAAATCAGCTTCAGCGACAACAAGGAATCGATCTACCTTCGACCAAGTTCAGAGACTTGTGTCCTTTCTCAAATGCTCAAGTACCTCAAAACTTTGAGGTTCCAAAATTCAAAAGATACGACGGCAGCGGTTGTCCCACAGCACATCTCAAGGCCTTCTGTGGAGAACTGAGTGCAATCTCAGGAAATGAAGGGGCCCTCATACGTTTGTTCCAGAAATCTCTGAAGGGCGATGCCCTAGATTGGTACACTTCATTGGACTGCCACCGCATCAGGACATGGGAACAACTTTCCCAGGCTTTCGTCGACAGATTCGCGTACAATCTCAATATGGCACCCAGAAGAGCCGACCTCGCAGCTCTCAGGCAAAAGAGTGATGAGACACTATCAGCTTACGTGGGGCGTTGGCGAGCTATGGCAGCTCGAATGCGAACGCCTATCGACGACGAAGAACAAATCTCCATGATTGTTCATTCAACATATCCAGGCATATCCGGGTATCTCATCTCACATCCATATGCGAATTTCTCACAATTGATCCGTGCTGGAGAGCAAGTCGAAGCAGGAATCCGTGCCGGAACAATCTCCCCATGGCCGCATTAAGCCACTCCAATTAAAAGGAACAGAGTGGAAGGAAGACCTATCGGGCAAGGGAATGGAAACCGCAGTGGTTCTCCTCCCCGCCCAACAGAGGTAAACAACATCAACACTACTGCTCAAGGAAATCAACATGCTCCCCCACAGGGACGTCAACAGTATCAGCAGAATCAAGTTCAGCATCAGCCTCAGCGGTATCAGCCACAACCGAATCCTCAGCCACAACCACCTCGACAACAGCAGCAGTTCAGAGGAAACGGTCAATACTCATATCAAAATAGGCAAAACTACAAGGAGTTCAGGAAATTTACTCCCCTCTCTCAACCACTCAGTCAAGTCATGGCTACTCTGGTGCAGAAGCAGTTACTTACTCTAATGGCACCTCGGCCTCCGCCTCATCCTCTGCCACCGAACTACCGAGAAAATGAGTATTGCGCCTACCATCAAGGACGTGGCCATACCACTGATCGATGCTATACTTTGAAGAATGCTACAAGACCTAATTGATGACCGCAAGATCGTCATCTCGGTCCTTGGAACTTCTCCAGCAGCTTCCACCAACATCCTTCAGAATCCTCTGCCTCAACATCCGACGGGCCCCAGTTCGTCTTGTGGACCTGCAGTCAATAGTATAGAAGAAGGGACCATCTCGATCGCTTCTTCTCCCCTATCCAGTCCATTCATACTTACACTTATGGGCCGACAAGTCCTCCTCCGATCATGCAAGGGGCAAGTCCTTTCCTCCTCCAGTCCTCGAGCCAGTAATACTCGAAGGAGCACTGCCATA
>PVNU02000596.1:0-27696 GCA_003013855.2 Liriodendron chinense | reverse complement strand
GCTGAATGTGTTTAAATGTGTTTACATAAGACTAGAGTCGCTACTAGCCAGTTACTTCGAATCTACAGTCGGCTAGACCCTGTAGAAACGTTAGAGAAGGAATCCGAAGATTCCTTCCTCTAAAATGACTCCTGTTGATCTGCGGTCAGAGATTCGAGGTAAGGGATCACGGTTACAGGGTGGGAAGAGGTTAAGCACCCACACACTGCCCGTACCGAAGTACGGTCTCTACTTCACAGAATCGATCGGATACTTGAAAGTCTAGTTTAATCCTCGTATATTCTCATGAATGACATGATGCATGAATGCGGGTCTGAACAGTGAGAGTTTCTGATGGGCAGGTTCCAACAACGGGCAAGCCTAGAGCGTACGCTCGAACTGACAGGTGCTTTATGCGAGATGATGCATGCTGTGTGCTTGAATATTCAAAGTGCTTATAGTGATGTACGTGAATGCAGGTCTGAACAGTAAGAGTTTCTGATGGGCAGGTTCCAACAACGGGCAAGCCCAGAGCATACGCTCGAACTGACAGGTGCTTAAGTTTAAGACATATGCGGTGTGCTTGAATAATCAAGGTGCTTGTAGTGAAGCAGGGGGGTTGGAAGAAAAGTAAATGTTGCACTTATGCTAGATGCAAATGAGATGATGCTGGAAAAGTGATAGTTGGATGGACGGACGTATCGCAAGGATTGGCTTCGAGTGGCTGGATCAAGACTTGGGTGACTTGAGAGGCTTGGACCAGTGGTCAGGTTGGGCTGGACCAGGGCTAGACTCTCCTCACTCGGGCTCTCCTTGGTGGAAAAATGGGCTAAGGGGTGGAGAAGGGCACTCGAACGGACAGGCTTTCTTTGGACTCGAAGGGATGTTGAAATGAGAAGGGGAGGGGGTATTTATAGCAGCGGAGAGTGGCACTCTTCGTAATTTTTTCCGGGCGCCTGCTATGGGCCGCCCGTACGGCCGCTCCTCGGTTTCCACGATACGGTCGCTCCCTCGGGCTGCTGTTTGACTCGCTGGGTCGACTCAGTGAGTTGACTTAGCGGGTCGACTCGGTGATTTGACTCGACGGGTTGACTCGGTGTTTTAACTCGGTGTTTTGACTCGATGGGTTGACTCAACGGGTTGACTCAGCGGGTTGACTCAGCAGGTTGACTCAGCGAGTTTGACTTTTTTAGAATTTTTTGACTGGCTTTTCTTATGGGGGGTTTTTCAGGGTGATGTTTAGGACTGGGTTGACTAGGTTCAGGCTTGAACTGGGTTATGGAATGGGGCTTACAAGGGTGAGTTTGGTTGAGTTTGGACTTGGGATTTGGGGTATGGTCCTCCATTCAACCAGCTATCTCTACCAACAGTGTAGCCGAAGGTGGGGTGTCTACAGGCATGACACTAAAAATGAGGCAGTTTTCGAGGTTAGATGGCCCACTTATGGCCCGATTTCTGATTAGGTCATTTGTAAGATGATCGGACAACTGAAATTTGACGTGTACGGTTAAAATGTGCTCCTTAGCTAATATATGAAGTTTTGTGTGAAAGTGATCTCCAGAAATAATAAAACTTAAAAATGGTCATTTTCTTTAAGTTTAACTAATGGCAATTTTGTAATTATTGTAAATTGTGAATTTTGTAAAATATAATGCTTTTATGGTATTTTAGGATTCATTATGAGTAACTTTAATAAAGGGACCATCCTATAATTCCCTATGGATTATTTAATATAATTTATCAATATTAAAGTTATTTAATTCATTAAATAATTAATTAAATTATAATTTAAATGATTCTAAACCCCAGGGTGTTATAAACACACCTGAGCAAGTTCATATGGTTAAGAATCAATGATCTAAGTATATGCCAGGTAACAGACAAGATGTACGGATTAGATTTATGGACAGACATGTGTACAGGACGATGTGGAGATCATACGGCGAGTTTGCGTTGATCGTGTAGTTCGAAGTCGAAGTGGATGGTTAGATATTCCTGTTTAGCAACGATAGATCATTTTAACGATCTGTCTATTAACTTAACTAAGTACACTAAGTTTTCAGAGTCTTAAAAGTGTCGGAATATGTATAAAAGTGTATACCTGTATGTATGTGTGCAAACAACGACCTATAATTTAATTTCTCGCGTGTGAACACGTGCTCGTGTACCTACTCGTGTGCTTAAATTTTTGGGGTATTACAATTGGCCTGATCGAATACCCGCCATGTTGGACATAATTGAACCAGGTCTTGGGCTCTCGTTTCCCTATATTCCTGTTTAAGAATTCCCTAAGGGGTTTTTCACCCAGCTGAGAATCTAGCACTTTTTCTATTGCAACGGGAGGGATGGTTGCCAATAATGAAATTGGAGAATCTACCTCACGCGTGGTCAAGGGGGAACAGCTCATTGACCAAGATCTAAACTTCCTCCTTGGAGGAGTATTAGAGAACTGAGCACGCACTGTTGTTGTTCCTAGCAACTCTATTTACTGATGTTTCGAGTGAAAGAGGATTTGCACATCACCTACAGTTTTCTCCCACATTTCAACCTTTTAGCTTCTTTTGCACATGACAGTCCCCATTTCCTCCTGCAGGCTAAGCGAGCTGGGGCCTTGGCCAACACAGTGGGCCCCTGATCAGTCCCACAATAGTAAGGCTCTTTGTCCCCATAGAGTTTGAGTATCCTCTGTTCTGACTGAAGGAGTGCATCTAGTGCTAGACCTAAGAGTAGCCTCTAATGGTTGAATGTCCACCCAAGGGTGAGTTGGAACCAAGGTGATATCACCTTGCTGTTGATCCAAATTATGCATAGTTTCAACGGGTCGACATATTGACGAACATTCGATCTCCGAGATTGAATACATTTTCCCATATCCTGAATAAGAACCTCTATAGTCTCAAGAATTCTTGGCTATTCTTGTTAGTGCACCTATATATTTGTCAATGACGTGAGCTAAGATATCTTAAGTCGATTGAGCCTCCATTGGAAGACTTTTGAAGAATGAAGACTGAAAGACTTGAAACATCAATGCATATACTGTTGGAGAGCCTTTAAACGATGCATGGATTGGGTGATCAGATTGGTCGGACGACCGGTCTACGTGTTATGGCCCAGATGCATAGAAGGCATTGGACTGTTTTTTCTCAACCTAGACCTGTCTGGCAACAAGTCTACGGGGGCTTAGACCGATTGGGCGACAGGTCTTAGTGAGACAGCGTGATGAATTTCTCCCTGTACTGTTTTATGCAATGGTCGACTGGTCGACTACGAACGTGGTTTCTTACACAACTTTGTGGTAGTGCGTAAGATATTTCTATTTTCGGATTATTGCCTATTTAAAGGGGTGTAATCCGGACTTAGATTGTATCCTAAAGTGTCTAAGGTTTCCTAATCGCATTAGGAAGAGGAGAGAGTGTTTTAAGAGGGAGAGAGCTTGGGTTTTCTCGATTTTTCTTGTTGTGGGTTATCAATCTCTGTAATTTTCTGTTAATCATAGTGGATCGCTTTGTGCTATGGTTTTTTTACCCGTTGAGGGGTTTTTCGATGTAAATTCAGATTCTCTTGTGGTGAATGCTTGTGTGTGGCTTGATTTCATCGTCTTTCTTGTTTGATCTCACATTACTCTGCTCGTTCAGCTTCTGCTTCTGCTGCTAGTTTTCCCAATAAGTGGTATCAAAGATAAAGTTGGGGTGGAGTAGAATTCGGATTTGAGACGAGAAGATGGGATCAAGCACAAGGTTCGAGGTAAAGAAATTCTCCGACAAGAATAACTTTGAACTATGGAAGGTGAAGGTTGAATCCGTCCTAGTTCAGCAAGAGCTTGATGAAACTCTTGGAAAGCGACCTAAGGCTATGAAAGATGATGAGTGGACGAAGCTCGACAAGAAGGCTAGAACCTCGATACTGTTAAGCCTTACAGATGATGTCGTCTATAACGTCATGAAGGAGAAGACTACGGCTGAAACGATGGTGAAGCTAGAGAAGATTTATGCCAAGAAGTCTCTAGAGAATCGCATGTACTTGTTGATGCAGTTGTTCACCTTGAGGATGGCTGAGGGGACAAATGTGGAAGACCACTGTTGAGTGGTTAAATGTGTATATTTTAACCCCATTTCATCACTAACTATGCACGATTTTCAAGCTTAAAGACTATTCTAATGCGTGGTTTTGTGATTGCAGGAATGAGAGAAAGTTCACTTGATCGATAGCTAAAAGATTGTATTTAGGAGCCTTGAATGAAGACCCAAAGAAGGCCAAAGAAAGAAGAGAGCAAGAGAGAAGAAAGAAAGAAGAAAATATGCAGAAAATCAGGTCCGACCAGTCATGATCGGTCGGCCAAGAGGGCCACGACCGGTAGGCCGCTCCCCCTTGACCGGTCGGCCAGGACCTGCCCCCCACACTTCTGCACGCTGTACGCTCAATGGAAGGGGTCCGACCGGTCGTGACTGGTCGGCCAGCCCAGTCCGATCGATCTTGACCGGTCGGCCAGTGTATTACAGCAGAATTTCAGCAGCCTCCTCTTGAAGCTCCGATTTTTATGCGCAAGTGCGTAAGTACTGCGCAAATCTGGAAGATTCTGAGGCGGTAGAGCCTCTCCACTATAAAAGGGGACCTAGGGATTGTAGCTAGGGCATCCTAGAAGAGATCTACGAAGGTGGGAGATGGCGGAAGTCGGAATCGGAGTTCCACAACTCCCTTTAGTTTGTGTTTTCTAGTTCATGTTTTTAGTTATTTTCATGCTTCCTTGGATCATGAATGGCTAAACCTCTTAGCTAGGGCTAAGAGGTGAAGCTTGTGGTGAATATGAGATGCTTTAATTCGTTTTTATTGGTTTCAAGTTGGAATTATTGAAGAACAATGGTTTTTAGAAGTTTGAATAAAGTTCTAAGTAGTTTTTCTTAATCTTATGATGGCTTATGGATGTTTGGAAGAATTGCTTTAGTTCTTAATTATTTTGTATAGTTCTAGACCTGTACGCTCCGAGGAATCAGATTCAATACGCTCTAGACTTGGATTTTCATGTGGGAACTTCAACTAAAGATCTATATTTTTTCTCTAATTTCTTAATTATGTGTTGATTGTGTATGTGATTTGAATGAAAGTCAAATCATGATCTAATTAGGCTTTGTGACAGAGTTTAATGATGATTATGATTGTGATCTTAATCTATTAGAACTAGGATTGACCTATGCAATTGAGTGTGCTCAAGTCCTAACTTGAATTGAGGGAATCATGTATATAAATCACACATATGACAGATTGTATGTTACAACCGCTCTATCATCCGACTAAATAGGATTTGATTTTAATTCTACTTGTATAGTTGGGAAACCACAGCGAATTATGCATCAAGGATTGCTACAAGTGGATCCTTGAACCTATAGTGCTCTTTTATATTGATTACATTCACTTTTAGTTTAAGAATTATATCTACATTCAATTCTAGAAATTTGTTTGGTTAGGTCTCAATTAGAGAATACTAGAAGTAATTTTGTGAATTCAAGTCCCTGAGAACGATCTCTGTCTCTATCGAATTATTACTACAGGGCAACCCTACACTTGGGGAAGCGAATAAGTTTTTGGCGCCGTTGCCGGGGATTTTCGACGTTTTTTACAAAATTTCTAAAAATAGTTTCTATTTGAGATTTTTAAGAGTCCTACTAACTTAGTTTGTTTCTTTTATTTTTCTTCGTTTGTCGGGATTTTAGGAGTCGAAGAAGTCACTTCAATTAGGTTTTTCTAACCTTTTTTAATCTTTTACTTTTCTGAGATTTGTATGCCACATTGGGTTCAGAATTCTAATAACTGACTCATTAGTGAAGGGGGAATTGTTGAAGGGATTGATAAGGAGCCACGTGCTAAGAAATGTTTAGACTCTCCAATTTTGTCTGACAGTATGGCTGAGAATCAACCCAACCTTATGGCTAATCAAAATTTGGGCCAAACCGAAACGGGAGAGAATGAGGTTGAGAATGTTCCTCGACCTAGAACTTTCGTGATCACTTGCAACCTGCAAGAGCAAGTACTCCCTCATGCATAATTTTTCCATTCAATGCAGGGAATATTAATCTAAAACTGGGAGTAATCCAACTCCTTCCCGAGTTCCTTGGTTTAGACAGTGAGAGCGCATATCAACATCTTAAGGAATTCAATGAGGTGATAGTTACGTTGCACTTTGCAAACGTATCTGATGATGTTGTGAGACTTAGGTTATTTCCTTTTTCTCTTAAAGAGAAGGCTAATGCTTGTCTTCATGCATTAAGGCCAAGATCAATCAGCACATGCACTGAGATGACTAGGGAGTTCATTAAAATGTTTTTCCCTACTCATAAAACAAACATGTTGAGGCGCTTAATCATGAATTTTGCTCAAAAAGAGGATGAGACCTTCTTCCAATGTTGGGAGAGGTTTAAAGACTTATTGAACACATGCCCACATCATGGCTATGAAATTTGGCGGGTAATAAGCTTTTTCTATGAAGGACTGACTTCGCCCATGCGCCAATTCGTAGAGATGATGTGCAATGGAGAATTCATGAATAAGGAAGCGAGGAAGCATATGACTATTTTGATATCTTAGCCGAGAATGCACAATCTTGGGATACAACTAAACCAGCAAATCCCAAGATAAGCCAACAAAGAGAAATTCGAGGAATCTACGTCCTCTCCGAAGAAGACAACATAAGTGCACGCGTAACTAGCCTCACAAGAAAAGTTGAGGCCATGGAATTAGGGAAGGGAGAAAAGACTAAGGAAGTTGAGAATATTTGTGAAATTTGTTCCGGTAACCAACATGCAACACAGGATTGTCCTAAAATTTCTTCATTTCAGGAAGTTCTACAAGAACAATCAAATGCCATGTATAATTATCAACGACCATTTAGCAATCCAAACTCAAACACGTATAATTCTGGTTGGAGGAACCATCCCAATTTCAGTTGGAGGAATGGGCCATCAGAGAATGCAAACAATAACCCAAAAGCTACGCTTGAGGAAATATTGGGTACATTCGTCTCGGCCTAAGCTGAGTACAACAAGAATAATTCTCACAAAATCGATGGGTTCATGCATGAACAACTAAAATTCAATCAGAATTCATCTCAAGCCATCAATGATTTGAAAACTTCAATGGCTAGAGTTGAATCTCATCTTAGTGTTAGAGAGAAAGGCACACTTCCTGCCCAACCTCTGCCTAACCCAAGAACCCAATTTGAGATACAAGACCTCAGCCCATCCTCCCAAAATACGGAGCATGTTCAAGCTATCACCACTTTGAGGAGTGGCAAAACAATTGATAAATTCAATCCGGTGAAGGCCTCAAAGCCTAATGATCCGGAAATTACCAATAAGGATGATATCTCGAACAACACTCCACATGAGGAAGAACCGGAAAGGCAATACAAGTCGGTTGCCCCGTTTCCCCAAAGGTTGATTTCACCCAAACTTTTAGACAAAAACCTGAAAATTTTAGAGGTTTTTAAGTAAGTGAAGATCAACATTCCGTTATTGGATGCTATAAAACAAATACCATCCTATGCCAAATTTCTAAAGGAATTGTGTACAGTCAAAAGGAAACACAATGTTCACGACAAAGTACTTTTGACTGAGAATTTGAGCGCTATTATCAAACAAGAGGTGCATTAAAAATACAAGGATCCGGGTAGTCCTACCATCTCATGCATCATAGGTAACTACCGGATTAAACAAGCTTTACTCGACCTTGGGGCAAGTGTTAACCTCATCCCATACTCGGTCTATGAACAACTTGGGTTAGGTGAATTAAAACCCACTAAAACCACACTTCAACTCGCTGATAGATTTATTCGTATACCGAGAGGGATGAGTGAAAATGTCCTTGTCCAAGTCGATAAATTCTACTATTCAGTAGATTTTATTGTCTTAAATACACATCCTGTGATGGGGACCGGTGCTCAAATTCCTATCATACTTGGCCGCCCTTTCTTAGCCACTTCAAATTCAATTATCAATTGTAGAAACGGGCTGATACAAATGTCCTTTGGAAATATGACACTCGAGCTGAATATCTTTGATTTATGTAAACAACCACGGGATGTTGATGATGAGGTCCACGAAATAAATCTGATTGAATCATTCGTGGAGGATACATCCCTCCTGACCTTCTATTCTTACCCCTTGGAGGCATGCTTGGCCCATTCTCATGAGATTGATGATGACATGATAAGAGAGATGGATGCCATTTTGGATTCTATGCCGGTACTCGATAATAAAAGATGGAAGTCACCATTCGAGCCTTTGCCCTTAAGCGACAACAAGCCTCTTCTATCTAATATCAAGGCACTAAAGCTCGACCTAAAACCATTACCTACTTATTTTAAATATGTTTATTTAAGTCGAGATGAGACATATATGGTGGTGATTTCTTCCCACTTGGATGAGGAACAAGAGAGTAGGCTGATAGTCACTCTAATAGAGCATAAAAGCACCATTGGATGGTCAATTGCGGATCTCAAAGGCATAGACCCCCTGATTTGTATTCATCGCATACACCTTGAGGAGAATGCGAAAACATCTAGGAAACCACAAAGACACCTCAATCCAAACATGAAGGAGGTAGTTAAGGCCGAGGTGTTGAAACTATTGGATGTAGGTATCATTTACCCAATATCCGATAGTCAATGGGTGAGTCCAACTCAAGTGGTGCCTAAGAAATTTCGAATAACCATTGTAGCCAGTGCCAACAATGAACTCGTGCCAACCAGAGTCACTACCGGTTGGAGAATGTGCATTGACTACAGGAAGCTAAACACAATTACAAGGAAAGACCACTTCCCCTTACCTTTTGTTGATTAAATTTTAGAAAGGTTGGCGGGTCATTCCCACTTTTACTTCTTTGATGGGTGTTTAGGGTATAACCAAATAGAGATCGCCCTAGAGGACCAAGAGAAGACAACATTCACATGTCCATTCGGCACTTTTGCTTATCGAAGGATGCCGTTTGGACTATGCAATGCCCCTGCCACCTTTCAACGTTGTATGTTGAGTACTTTTTCTGATATGGTGGGGACAATTCTTAAAGTCTTCATGGACGATTTCTCTGTATTTGGTTGTAACTTTGATGAGTGCCTTGTGCACTTAAAAACTGTGTTAAAAAGATGTGAAGAAAAGAACCTCGTGTTGAATTGGGAGAAATGTCACTTCATGGTTCAAAAAGGATTTGTCCTTGGTCACATAATCTCATAAAATAGAATCGAGGTGGACAAGGCTAAAATCAATCTTATCTCTAATCTTCCACCCCCCAAAAGTGTACGAGATGTGCGGTCCTTTTTAGGACATGCTAGATTCTATAAACGGTTCATAAAGGACTTTAGCTCACTCTCTCGTCCTTTATGTAACCTCCTTCAAAAGGAAAACTCATTCGAGTAGAATAAGGATTGTCAAAATGCCTTTGACAAACTTAAATGTATATTGACATGTGCTCCCATAATGCAACCACCTTATTAGAGCCTTCCTTTTGAAATCATGTGTGATGTGAGTGACTACGCTATTGGGGTTGTGTTAAGCCAAAGAAAAGAGAAAAAGCCATGCGTCATCTACTATGCAAGTAAAACCCTAAACTCGGCTCAAGAAAGCTACAGTACTACAGAAAAAGAACTTTTGGCCGTAGTCTTTGCTTTGGACAAGTTTACGGTCCTACTTGATCGGATCCAAGATTATCATATTCATCGACCATGCCGCGCTTAAGTACATTCTCTCTAAGAAGAATGTTAAGCCACGTTTGTTAAAATAGATCCTCCTACTCCAAGAATTTGACATAGAAATATGTGATAAGAAAGGAGTAGAAAACGTAGTTGCTGACCATCTTTCTAGACTTGTTCTTACCGATTCCCTTGAGACGACCGCGATCAATGACATGTTCCCTGATGAACAACTTTTTAAAGTCTCCCAATTACCATGTTATGCGAACATTGCTAATTATCTTGCTACATGTACAATTCCGACACATTGGAAAAAGCAAGATAAGGATAAGTTCTTCAACGAGGTAAGAAAATTTCTATGGGACGACCCATACTTATTCAAGTATCGTCCCAATTAGATCATAAGGAGACATGTACCGGATGATGAGTAACACAGTATCATCTCCTTTTGTCATTCTCAAGCGTGTGGTGGCCACTTTTCAGCTAAGAAAACCACAGCCAAAATTCTATAATGTGGGTTTTATTGGCCCACCATGTTCAAGGACACCCATGAGTTCTGTAAAATATGTGAGCCTTGTCAGAAATTGGGAGGAATATCCCGTAGAAATATGATGCCACTCAATCCTATCTTACCAATTGAAATTTTTTATTGTTGGGGCATCGATTTCATGGATCCATTCCCATCTTCTTTCGAAAATTTATATATATTGCTAGCCGTCGATTATGTTTTAAAATTGTTAATGCAAAGATTTGTCAATTACCATGATCAGTGTATCGTCAAGTCTAGAAATCCGCTTGCGGTTGAAGATTGAAGCCTTTGGACATCTCCGACAGAAGCTACTCGAGAAGATTGCATATCCATTCAAGCCTCAATCCTTTCCATCCAAACCTTTGATCCCAAAACCCCTTTATAGATGGCCTAATCCTTCTTAGAAGCATCCTTAGCCTCTCTATAGTCCACATCCTATAAAGATCAGCTATGGGATAGGTTAGCATGGCAGTTGTTGCAAAAACAAGGAAAAAAATTTATAACTGCAGATTCCGATAGGATCCCGATCCATCGGAATTATGTCCGATAGGTGTTCGATCAATCGGAGGTCATGTCCGATCAATCGGACTATAGTCTAACAACTTCAAATACTCTCTGGACAAAATTCCGATCAATCGGACCATCTGTCCGATCAATTGGACAAGGCCCTCCGATCAATCGTAAATTGATTCGATCCATCTGACAAATTCCAGCAATATCATAAATCTCTCTGGACAAAATTCCGATCAATCGGACCATCTGTCCAATCAATCGGACAAGGCCCTTCGATCAATCGGAAGGTCATCCGATACATTGAAAAAGTGTTCAGCAACATTTCAAATTTCATCTGGACATATTTACGATCAATCGAAAACTCTCTCTGATCCATCGGAGATGGTGTTCTGATCGTTCGGAACAAAGTCCGATCAATCGAAGAATCTACATTCAGCAAAATTCAAAATGAGCCGATTCTTATGTTCGATTGATCGGATCTCTTTCCGATCCTATCGAGGTGACCGTTTTCTAACCGTTGAAACTCAACTCTATATAGGGAACTCGGTTGGATCTTGAAAAAGACACCTTGAGCATCATCTAGGGTTTGTTTATGCTTCCTCCTTGTGATCCCTTTCTCTCATTCCCTTTGATTTGTTGAGTTCATACTTCAATCCATGTTGATTTGACCAACATTGAAGAACATTCAAAGCTTGGATTGAATCATAAACTCAACCCCTCTTTAATGGCATCTTGACCCACTTCTAAAAGTCATATTTTTGTCATCAATGCCATTAATGGTGGTTTAGGTAGAAGCTACTCCTCATATAAAAGTCATATCCCAATATAGTTTCAACCAAACCCTAATCCCTCACCTTGGAACCTACAAGAAGACATTCGTAGCAAGGTTGCTAATCGAGGGAGCTGAAGAAGGTATCGTTCGTGCAAGCCGAAGCTTCTTCAACAAAGGCATCATCAAGGGGCTCAATCAGCTAAGTATATTTTAGTCTTTCGAGTCCAAGAAACCACCTCAAAAGTTGAGATTTGGGGTTTCAGAGTTTGAAGACCCAAACTCAATAAAGTCCTTGTGTAGGACAAGTCCTTGAGTAGGATAAGTCCTTGTGTAGGACAAAGAGGTTAATGGATTAGTCCTAAGGAAGGATGAATCCCTATGTTGAAGTCTAAGTCCTTTTGTAGGCTGTTAAGGTTTATGGTTAACCTCATTTAAAACCATTGTGATAGGAAAATCCGGCCACTCAAGGAGTGAGTGGATCCGCCGGGAGTGGAGTAGGTACATAACCGAACCACTATAAAATCCCTTATTGTGTGATGAATGTTTGAACTACTTTACTTCTTGCACTTGCTCTTTTATTGTTGAAAGGTTATATTCTGCATATTAAGTGTTTGAAGAAAGTTCTCTAAAGTAATTTGCATGTTTGTAAGAGTGTAAATTGGTGATTTTTAAAAGTGTCCTATTCACCCCCCTCTAGGACAAAGAAACCAGTTTCTTGCTTCTACAAGAGCGGTAATCAAACTTATACCGCAATTTCAAAAATGGGTCGAGGCGATTCCATGCCGGAACAATGACCATAAAATAGTCATTCATTTCTTAAAAGAAAATATCCTTTCCCGGTTTGGAAGACCTCGAGTCATTATAAGTAATGGAGGATCTCATTTTTGTAACGGCCCATTTGATGCTTTAATGAAGAAATATGGCATAAATTACAATGTGAGCACTCCCTATCACCCACAAACAAGTGGACAAGCTGAGATATCCAACAGGGAAATTAAACATATTTTGGAGAAAACATTGAACCCCGATCGCAAAAATTGTTCGCTTCGACTTACCGATGCACCATTGGCTTACTGTACCGCTTTCAAGACCCCCATTGGAATGTCTCCCTATAGACTTGTCTATGGGAAAGCTTGTCACTTGCCCGTGGAGTTGGAACATAGGGCATATTGGGCAATAAAGAAGATGAATTTTGATTCTAACAAAGGGAGCTCGTTGCGCAAACTTCAATTGAATGAACTTGCGAAACTCCGGAACGAGGCATATGAAAATGCGAGAATTTACAAGGACAAGAGGAAGGTATTCCATGATAAGAACATCCTTTGTAAAACCTTCACGATTAAGCAAAAGGTCCTTATGTATAATTCTCGGTTACATTTATTTCCGAAGAAATTGAAATCTCGATGGACCGGTCCTTTCATTGTGAAAACTGTTTATCCATATGGGACCGTCGAGCTGTTAAATCCAAGGAACGGTAATATCCTTAAAGCGAATGGTCAGCGATTAAAGCCGTTCTTTGAGAGTTTTCCTTCAGAAGGTATGTCCATACCTCTGACTTATCCTGTGTATCAGGATGTTTGATCTCCTAGTCTGATGAAGGTATAGAGTAGTTAGGATTATGATTTTGTTGCTTTTGGTTTGCTTTTTCATAGGTTTGTTAGGAGGTCGAATTTCAGTTTTTGTTCTCTCAAGTACTCTCATTCCTCACTCCCTTTATTTTATCATTACTCTCATGTTTTACCTAAAGCATACCTTTTACATTGAGGACAATGCAAGATTTGGTTGGAGGGTATGGGATCACTAGGATGAATCTAGTGTCTTGTAACATCTCGAGCAATATGAAGAAGATTTTTTTTTTTCAGATTTTTAAAATTCAAAACTCCATTGGAAAACTTTGTTTCTATGCATTCAGGATGGTGTAAGTACAAGAAAAAGAAAGACGAAGTAAGTGATGTTGAATACTTTGAACAATCTTTGAGGTACTAGTCTCGTATGTGAATTCCCCTATTTTTATGAATGATAGAACTTTTGAACACTTTTACACCTAGTTCACTTCACACGATTCTCATGTTTTGAAAGGATTATTAGATTTGTGGATTAGCTAAGTTTGGATTTGAGGTGTTGAGAAACCAAGCCGGGGTACTTTATCCATCTTTGTCCATGAGAAAATAACGAAAGATACGGATGTCTAAAAATCCTATCTAATATGTATAAAAAGGAAAGGAAAGATGAAAAATGGGAATAATTGAAAATATGGTGGAAAATTCTGAAAAGGGCTACCTATTACCAACCGGGGGATGGTCTACCCGTAACCAAAGCCGGAAATGGGAAGTAGTGTGAAAGCCATCGGAAGGACGGTAAGGCAAATTCCTGTCAAAGGCTTATTATTGATTTGTACACCTTGAATTCCATACCTCAGTTGATTTATGAAGAAGATAATCCCAAATTTCCATGAGATGAGCATTCACTGAGCACACTAGGTTAAATTGTTCAAATTCTTTTATTTATCTATCAATCAGCGGGAAATCCATATGAGTACTTGTTATGTTCTTGAAAGTTTAATGTTTCAACCTCTATGACTTATCTTTGTTGATTTTTTTACTTGCATGTCTTAAAGTATATTGAAGCATTGTTTCTTAAGGAGAGTTGGTTTTGGAGGAATGAATTGTTTTATGCATGTTTTGCTCGGGACTAGCAAAATGCTGGTTGGGGGGTGTGTTGAGTGCTTAAATGTGTATATTCTAACCCCATTTCATCACTAACTACGCATGGTTTTCAAGCTTAATGACTATTCTAATGCGTGGTTTTGTGATTGCAAAAATGAGAAAAAGTTCACTCGATCGATAGCTAAAAAATTGTATTTAGGAGCCTTGAATGAAGACCCAAAGAAGGCCAAAGAAAGAAGAGAGCAAAGAGAGAAGAAAGAAAGAAGAAAATATGTAGAAAATTAGGTCCGACCGATCATGACCGGTCGGCTAAGAGGGCTACGACCGGTCTAGATTGGTCGGCCACTCCCCCTTTACCTCTCTAGACACCAAATACAAGAGGCTGATCTGTCTTGACGGGTCGGCCAAGACCTGCACCCCACACTTTTGCACGCGTCCGCTCAACAGAAGGGGTCCAACCGGTCATGACCGGTAGGCCAGCCCAGTCCGATCAGTCTTGACCGGTCGGCCAGTGTATTACAGTGGGATTTCAGCAGCTTCCTCTTGAAGCTTCGATTTTTATGCACAAGTGCGTAAGCACTGTGCAAATCTGGAAGATTCTGAGGCAGTAGAGCCTCTCCACTATTAAAGGGGACCTACGGATTGTACCTAGGGCATCTTAGAAGATATCTACGAAGGTGGGAGGCGATGGAAGTCGGAATCGGAGTTTCACAACTCCCTCTAGTTTGTGTTTTCTAGTTCATGTTTTTAATTGTTTTAATGCTTCCTTGGATCATGAACGGCTAAACCTAAGAGGTGAAGCTTGTAGTGAATCTGAGATGCTTTAATTCATTTTTATTGGTTTCAAGTTGGAATTATTGAAGAACAATGGTTTTTAGAAGTTTGAATAAAGTTCTAAGTAGTTTTTCTTAATCTTATAATGGCTTATGGATGTTTGGAAGAATTGTTTTAGTTTTTAATTATTTTGTATAGTTCTAGACCTGTATGCTCCAAGGAATTGGATTCAATATGCTCTAAACTTGGATTTCCATGTGGGATCTTCAACCAAAGTTCTATCTTTTTGTTCTAATTTCTGAATTATGTGTTGATTGTGTATGTGATTTGAATGAAAGTCAAATCATGATCTAATTAGGCTTTGTGACAGAGTTTAATGATGATTATGATTGTGATCTTAATCTATTGGAACTAGGATTGACCTATGCAATTGAGTGTGCTCAAGTCATAACTTGAATTGAGGGAATCATGTATATAAATCACACATAGGACAGATTATATGTTATAGCCGCTCTATCATCCGACTAGATAGGATTTGATTTCGATTCTAGTTGTGTAGTTGGCAAACCACAGCGAATTATGCATCAAGGATTGCTACAAGTGGGTCCTTGAACCCCTAGTGCTCTTTTATATTGATTACATTCACTTTAATTTAAGAATTATATCTACATTCAATTCTAGAAATCTGTTTGGTTAGCTCTTAATTAGAGAATATTAGAAGTAATTTTGTGAATTCCTAACAAGACTCTGAGAACGATCTCGGTCTCTATCGAATTATTACTACATCGCAACCTTACACTTGGGGAAGCAAACAACCACTTAAGCATGTTCAATAGGCTGGTTTGCAAGTTGGTGGAGATAGACAAACTGATGAAGGATGAATATCAAGCATGCACCCTATTGAATTCTCTTCCAGATTCATATGAGTCATTCAGAGACTCTGTGTGCGCAGGGAGGGAGACCATAAACGTCCAGACTGTTATCTCAGCCCTCCAGTCGAAGGCGATAAGAAAGAAAAGCGGTGACGTGGTTTCTCGTTCTTTGTTAGAGGCATTGATTATGAGGGGAAGAAATTCTGAGTATGGTGAAGGATATTCGAAATCGGGATCTAAGGCTAAGGGCAAAGGAAAAGCTAAGGTGAAGTGCTGAAGTTGTGGTCAAGAAGGCCACATGAGAGGGGATTGTTAAAATCCAAAGTTGAAGCAAGAGAGGTATGAAAATTCTTCTGGGAGGGAGCTAATATCGTAGAGGACGGTGGCGATTTTTGTGAAGTTCTTACTGTATCTGGCATGAGATCTCGTGGTAGAAAGTGGATCCTAGATTCAGGGACTTCATGTCATGTTTGTCCTGACCGGAGTTCATTCACGACATACAGGGAGTATGGTGGTGAATCGGTGTTTGTGGGCAATGGCTACGCTCATAAGGTGGTGGGTATTGATACGGTGCGCATCAGGATGTTTGATTGGATCGAACGAGTCCTGAAAGATGTAAAGCATGTCCCCAAGATGAAGATGATGTGATTTCTCTTGGTGCACTCGAGGCGAAAGAATGCGTGTTTATCGGCCGCGATCGTTGTTATGAAGTGTTGAAAGGGGCACTCGTGTATATAAGGTATAGAGGTGTGGCTTTCTTTATAAGTTGATCGGGAAGCATAATTCACGGTGGGAGCTGTGGGATGGACAGCAAGATCCACAATTGCTCATATGTGGCAAGTGCCCAAGGGCCACATGAGAAGAGTTGAAAAGGGCGTGAATGTACAAGGTTAGTGTCGATGGTGGCACGAGAAGCGGTGGAGCTATAATCGATGTTTGAAGCCTCAGTGGAGATTGTTGGAGAGCCTTCAAATAATGCATGGATTGGGTACTCAGACCGGTCTGCGCCTTATGGCCCAGATGCACAAGAAGGCACTAGACTGTTTTTTCTCAACCTAGACCTGTCTGTCAACAGGTTTATGAGGGGGTTAGACCGGTCGGGCGACAGGTATAAGGTGAGACAAGTGTGTTAGATTTCTCCTTGGACTGTTTTGTGTAATGGTCGACCGGTCGGCCGATAGGTCGACTGCGCACTTGGTAGTGCGTAAGATGTTTCTATTTTTGGATTATTGCCTATTTAAAGGGGTGTAATCCGAACTTAGATGATATCCTAAGGGTGTCCAAGGTTTCCTAATCGCATGAGGAAGAGGGGAGGTGTTTTGAGAGGGAGAGAGCTTGGGTTTTCTCGGTTTCCTTGTGGGCCGTCAATCTCTGTAATCTTTTGTTAATCATAGTGGATGGCTTTGTGTGGTGGTTGTTTACCCATTGAGGGGTTTTTTCCATGTAAATTCGAATTCTCTTATAGTGAATGCTTGTGTGTGGCTTGATTCATCATGTTTTTCATTTGATCTCGCCTTACTCTGTACGTTCAGCTTCTTCTTCTGCTGCCTATTTTCCCCAAAAATATACTACATGAAAATTGTAAATTTACAACAGATTTTACGACGGACATAATTTCCTCGCAAAAATGCTTGGTTTAACGACAGACGAGATCCGTTGCTAATTGAAATTGTTCGTCTCTCTTTTTTGAGGGAAATGTTTGCGGCTTGTCTGGAAGGGCATTTTGCGACGGACCATATTCGTCGATAAAATCTAATCTACCACGGTTCATATCCGTCGTATAGTTACGACGAACCAAATCCGTCGCACATCTAGATTACACGACGGTCATGTTCCATTGAGGTAAGAGAATTTAGCGATGGACCTTTCTGTTAGCGACGAACTGATTCCGTCGTTAAATCAAGCTTTTTATAAGATCTATAAAATTTAAGATCTTTAAAAAAAACATGGAGATTTTGACGAAAATTGACATTTCGAAAAGAAAATTGAGTACAAAAAAATTCAAAATTTTGAAAAAGAATTGATGATGTTTGAGAAAATTTGAGATTTAAAAAATACCGTGATTTGAAAAAGAAATTAGCTTTTTCAAAAAAACTTGAGAATTTTATAAAGTATTTGGTATTTGTGATTTTGTATTTTGAAATAAATTGATAAAAAAAATGAGATTTTAAAAAAGAATTGCAATTTAAAAAAAATTGAGTTTGAAAAATTTATTTGACATTTTTAAAAAGAAATCGTAAATTTTAAAGACAATTCAAATTTTGAAAAAAAAAGAAAAAAAAGTCGAGATTTCAAAAAACTCGAGATTTTGAAAAAAAAAAATTGACATTTTGAGTAGAAAAATTGAGCTTTAAAAAAATTTGTGATTTTGAAAAAATTGACATTGTTTCAGAAAAATTGGGATTTTGAAAAGAACTTGATTTGAAAAAGTTTATAAGTTTGGCACTCGCAAAAAAAATTGACATTAAAAAAAATAATTGGCACTCGCAAAAAAATTTATAAGTTGAAAAAAAGTAGATAATAAAAAAATTTGAGATTTTTAAAAAGAAATTGAGATTTTGTAATTTGAAAAAAAGTTTAAGATGTTTTATAAAAACCAATTGAGATGTTTGAGAGAAACTCACATTTTGAAAACAAAAAATGGAGAAGTTTAAAAGAAATTGAAATTTTCAATTAAAAAAACTGAGATTTTGAAAAAGAAAATTGAGAAGTTAAATGAAATTGTGATTTGGATGGAAGCTCAAGCAACTGTTAAAAAGGTGCAATTAGCGAAATTCTAATATCTTGTCTACGATTTTGGTTTCCATAGGCCAGCCCCATTGGACAAACTCTGATTTTCACATAAATTCCAATCATATCAAGGAAATGGAATTTGCTAAGCTCACTGTGTTTACCAGGCAGCCCATCTACATGCTGCGACATATGCTCCCATGGCATACCTGTGAAAGATCCAAACCATCCATTACGTAGGTCAACTGTGTTAGCACCCTGGCCAAAAAATTGGCCTGTCTTCTAATCAGGTGGGTCACATATTAGAAACATGAAGATGGCTTGGAAAACTTACCCAAGTTCTTTTTCAGAATCCATTTGTTTACGAAACATGGTTTTCATGCCATGGCACGTACACACCCACTTGTTTTCTAAACTGCAGCCCACCAGTTCAATGATCAGCACGGTTTACAGGCCATGGCATGTAGACAGGCAGATGAATCCCACCCAATCAATGAACACACTCAATCATGGTGCAACCAATCAATACCTCTTCAATTCCAAATGGGAACTTCTCGTCCCATCTATACAAAATTTTCAGAGTTTGGAGAGTAGTAGTGCCAGCTGCTCATCGGACACCTTCACTTCGATGCATGCTTCTACTGCAGCTGCAAGTCGTGCTGCTAATTGATGCTTACACTGGAAAGACAGAAAAAAAAAATGATGATATAATCAAATAAAAAATGAATATGGTACTTACTCCATTAAGTGTAAAATGGGCAATCAAATCCAGATTGCAGGAACAGTACATATATGATCATAGAAAGAGTTGTTCTCCCCGGTTGACAGTGTCGTAAAAGAAAGAATAGCAAGTACAATGGTGATCAGCAAAGCAAATGTACTCCTCCTTTCTCCTCGATTCTCCTACCACCTGATACTCTCGACACAACAAATAAAGAAATAGGGGGAAAAAAATCAGGTATTGAGGAAATAGACAACAGGCTAAACAAAGTGTTCAGCCAATAATGATGCGGGCATGCAGTCTGCCTTACCTTTCTGTGATCCAGACTGTTATCTGGCAGGCTTCCTCACAAATGGATCATGCCCCCCAAAACTTCCCCAGTACAAAAATCGAACCCATGTGATCATTTCGATCTTTCTTGTCAACTGCAGACGATTGGTGAAACCATATACCAGCGGGCCATCAATTAGATGCTTAAAAGACCATCCGATATATGAGATCCTTTATGGCTTTGCCAATCGAAGCAGACAAACAGCCTGGATCACGATAAGGTGGGTAATGCATCTAGAGCCATAGATAATTGGTTAAAGGATGCATCCAGGCAGAGCAAGCTGACCAATCAAAGATCTAGACCATCAAACCATCCAGATTGGCCTGATCGAGGATCTGGAATAGATCAACGATCTGACCAAAATCAATGGTCTAAAAGGACTGTGTGGTTCCACAAGTCCATAGGTTTATTAAATTAGTTGCTAGAGTTAGTAAGTTATGACTTGCACAATAATTTTCCCTCAGCATTTTCACTGCTTTCTTTGTGAGTCGTTTTCAGGTATAAAAAAATGTCTGAATGACAAGAAATCGGTACCATTTGAAAGCCTGTAGAGTAAGCTTTTAAGCAAGCCAGAGATTTGGTGATTCTGATATCATCAAAGCAAGTCCAAATTTCGAAGGCATGTATGGTTGTGACAGGATTAAGGGATATTTTGGTTCTTTTAATGTTTTATTCAATAGATGGTTAGGATTAGAAGCAATGGAAGATTCGGATTAGATTAAGCTTTCTTTTATAAAGATTCTTTTCAATGAGTTTTGATGGTTATTTGAATAAAATTGTTTTCCTTGAGTTTAAAGCATGAGTTGCTTTCCTTTAGGCATGCATTGCTTACAATAGAAGAAGAGGGGACTATTGTGATTACTAGCATAGCAGCTGGTAGGATGTTGGATATCAGTCCACAACCCTTTATATGTATTTTTCCATTGCATCTGTGAAGAAATTTTATGGTTTGATGTTCAAAGAAAAAGGCAGGTAAGCAGTAACAAATGTGAGGTCTCTCAATGACGAACATGTTGGAGTGGTCATAGAATAATTACAGCAACAATGTATGCCTGTAGGCGTGCCTCTCGTCATTCTCAATGAAGAGATTCATTGAAGAACCAGAGAAATCATTCAAGATCGGTCTCTCAACAACGGGTCAAGGGCTCTCCCTGCAGGCAAAAAGGGAGAGATTCATCAAGAACTGGAGAATTGATATCAGTCTCTCAACAATGGGTCAAGGGTTCTCCCAGCAGGCGAAAATGGAGAGATGCCTCCTGTAGATATCAAGGTAAACCTGGAAGTTGAGCAAAGAGCTCACTTTCCCAGTTTGGTACCACAGGTGTCCAAGCAATAGAAGTGAAAGAAAGCATATTAGTAGATTCGGGACTCCAGCTAGGAGCAAGTAGGGCAACAGAAATAGAGATGTATCCATAGGAACTGTAGATCAGAAGGTCTTCCTGAACCAAGCCGTGAACCAGAGGAAGGTGCATGGATTCCAGCTGGTAAAGGCCGGAAAAGAGGTAAGTACGGAAATAGAAATCGTATGAGAATAGGTGAGTTCCCAACCATGTTTGTCAACTGATTTCCAGAGGGAATTGGTGCATATAATTTCTTTAGGGTTTTGGACACTTTGAAAAGGTCAAAGAAGTGATCATTTTGAGGGTTAAGGGTTCGGCCTAAATTAGAGGCTTTGCTTCGTTAGAATGGAGAGCGTTGAGGAATTCGAGAGGACCATTGATGGAATGAAATGGAGGAGTGTCAATGGAAAGGAAATCCGTGTCCAACAAGCCCACTACGGGTTGGAAAAGGTTAATCAAGAGGGAAAGGTAGGTCTAGGTGGACGAGTCCCCAAAGAGCTTGGAGGGTTGAAGAAAGTGGCCACCCAGGTCCTCCATCCATCTTCAGCAATGTTGGCAGGGGACGCGATTCCCCTTCAAGGGGGTCTGTCATCTTTCAAAAATGTCCTTATGGGAGAAGCATCCTTTGAGCCAAGCATTAAGGTTCTGATTCCAGTCCCTAACAAGGTCCCTACTGTTTCAGATTCTTCTTTTTCTGTTTCTGTTTCAATGATCTCCGTTCATCCTAGAATCATAAAGGAAGTGTGGATAGGTGAGTATGGTCAATAATCTAAGGTCAGGGTCTTTGGAATTTGAGTTGTGTGCTTGGCTTATTGAGTCCTGCAATTTAGTGGTAGATGATTTTCTTCTTCCTCCCATCTCAGATTATTTTTTATTGGGTTTCTCTTTGGCCCACGGAGGACATCGACAAAGTCATATTTGCTAGTAAGATCTACCAGAAATGGTTTGGTTGTGTCTTTGTTTAGATAGACGGAGTGGTCAATGTTTGGGAGGTCGGAGGTATGAGTCAATCTTCTAGACCTTCCTCTCGAGCTCTGGTGTGAGGAAGTCTTGGTGGCTATATGTTCCTATCTCGGAGAAATTCTCATAATCGACGAGGCTCTTGAACTGTGAGCTGATTTGCATAGGGCTAGAATCTTGTTGCGCCGAAAAAACTGGAAGATATTGCCAGAATCTCTATCGATGGTGGTTGGGAAAGAAAAGATCACTACCAGAGAAGTTGTGTCGATCTGTTGGCGAAGGTTACAAGATTTGCTCCTACTAGATTCCATGGTGGAACAACTGGTCTAAGGGTGACCCCCAGTCAAAGCTCTTGGGGTAGTGACAGAGTACATTTCCCATGCTCCTACGGTGTTCCTTCCACTCAGGCACACGTGTGGGAGATGAGATCTTCACCCTTGACCTGTGTGAATGATGGCGACCCTGCGACTGTTCTTCGTGTCCCTCATCCTCAAGGGAGAGGTGAGTACAAGAGAGGTGTCTCCATTCTGTCAGGATCCTTTGTCAGTTGACCCTTGGGATAGGTGCTCCATCCTTTTCCGCCCGATCGTTTTGGAAGTCAATCCCCCATTGCATGGTTGAGATGCTTGCTAATCAGGGCAGTTGACTCATCGTTCATCCCTGACCCCACATGGCACCGCAAATGGTATGGGCGTGCCTTTGTCGATTGATGCTTCGAGAGTCGACGTGCTACATGTTGACCCTCTAGGGAAATGAGATAGAGATGAGGGACAACTGGTATCAACTCTCCATCGCAGCTGGCTAGAACATTAGGCCAACATTAGCTTTCAGCATCATTTATTACCTCCGTCAATGAGGTGGACACACGTCGCTTTGAGTTCTTGCATGTGTAGTTCTCGTCTGCCAAGTCGGCTAACGAGATTACGCGTGGTAGCCTCGAGATCGTTTCGTGTCCTTCGCCAACACCTGTCTTAATGAGACCTGCCAAAGTTAAGTCTTTGCACCACTTCGTCTACCTATGAGTTTGTTCCACGTAGCACATTTTCTTTCGTTGCCAGCGCTCCTTCGATCGATGACGTTAGCACGGTTTTAATTCAGACGACGATTGCAGTGGGCATGACTAGTGTTCGAAATATCGGTATCACGTTACGTATCACATTCTTGAGATACGGATACTTATCGCACGGGATATATCGTTTGATCGGGTAATTTATTGCACTTTTTGGGAAACATAAGGAAAGTTGTTGAATTTTTCAATGAAACTTCAAGGAATGTTTAAAAAAAAAAAAAAAACTTAACACACACTCTTAAATTATAACATCTAAAAAAAAAAAAAGTCCACATAATAGGTTTCCTTTATATAGGTCCTAAGCTATGCATTGTCTGACTGATCTAATGTAACTATATTCAAATTAAATGCATAACATTTAGAGTGTATGTGATGATCATTTCATCAAACACTCCTAAATACTTTGAAATTAGTTTCAATTGATAGCTGGTTGAAGGGTAATTTCGAAAAAAAATTTAATAATTTTTTAATTAAATTTGATTTTTATTTTTCAAAAATTGACAAGGACTTGACAAATTAGTAGATCAGCCCTCATACATGCTTGATTTCATGTTTGGAGTGCAACATTACAAGCGATTTGAGAGAAATTAGGAAAATTTTAAATTTTCCCCAAATCGGACCACCTACAATCAAATTTTGAAATTAAAGTGTATGTGATTATCATTTCATTAAATACTCCTAAATAATTCGAAATTAGTCTCAGTTGACAGCTAGTGAAGGAAAATTTCAAGAAAAAACATGGAGAACATGAAAAACCATTGGATATCGAAATCAAAGCTCCAACTCCATGATTTTTCATACAAAACATGAAGAACCAATGGATTTGTAACCATTTGATACTGATTTAACATAATTTCAACAAAAAAAAGGGATCAAAAATTGAAAATGCTCACCGGATCGAACATGTGGGATATATCGGCACTACCTATGTGTTTCGTATCGCACAGGTGGGATACAAGATATATCGTGGGACATATCGGCCGATATCGTCGATATTTAAAACATTGGGCATGACAGATGTATCTGTGACTTATCAGATTTCCCAAACATGTGTGGACTCCCCTCCTCATGTGAATCTCTTCAACCTTGCTTTCGCGATCCCCCTTTCTCTGTCACGTGTGACCTTCCATACTACTCTCCTACTCATTTAGAATCATTTCTTACCCCTTTCTCTTCTCTGGTCTTTATCCTTCCATCCAAACCTTCATTTGTATCCTTTGACGAGGATGACTATCAGTCGGAAGATTTTGGTCCTCTGGTTGTCATTCCCTTCTCACCTTGCGAGTCCCCTTTAGGTTCCTTTCAGGACAAAGGTTCCCTTGCCCCGGAGTTCCCTGTCTTTTTCCCTAGTGTTGATGCTCTTGATGCACCCCCCCCCCCGGCCCGTTGTATGCCTTCCCCTCTCGAGGAACCGCCGTCCCTTTCTTCCTCCCAAGAAAGGTTGGAGGTCTCGATGGCTATGGTTAAAGGTAAAAGATGGGTGAGAGAGGCCCTTTGCCATGTGGGCGGGTTGTTAGAGTAGCTTTTAGGAACAACAAAGGTATTCGTCTGGCAAATGTAATAGGGCAGTGTCATTCCCCTAAGTCCACTAAGGGATGCAGGGAGCTCGACAACCTGAGGGTGAGCCCAGGTGGATACGTAGTTGTCATTCCTAAAAATGGTAGAAATGGGGGAAGGTCAAGTTTGTTTCCCAATGAAGATGATGTGCTAGAATGTTTGTTGTCTAGGTTTGCCCAACCCTTAAGAAGTGAATCTTATTTAAAGACTTGTGTATGAGGTGGTCTAGAGCTAGTATAACAGTCCTCCAAGAATCTAAGCTTCAATTGGTCGACCAGGGTATTGTCCAATCCATTAGCGTTGGACTCTATTGGGGCTTTTGGGGGCATTTTGTTGAGTGGGGCTTCAAAGAGGAAAAGCTGCGTGGGAGGCTTCTCGGTTTGTGTGGTTTCTCGAGAGATTTTCCTCTAGCTTTAGGTGGGTCTTTCGAGGGTATATGGTCATAACAATCCGTCTTTGCGTTCTTCTTTCTAGGAAGAATTATCTTCTGTTGTGATAAACGGCAGCTTCCCTGCTGCATAGGGGGAGACTTTAATGTCATTCATTTCACCCATGAGAAGCTGCACAGAGGTAAGGTTACTCAGAGCATGCAAGGCTTCAGTGACTAGATCTTTAAACATGGTTTGTTGGAACTCCCGATGAGTAGTATTTAATTTTCTTGGTCAAATGGGCAGTCTCCTCTAGCAATGTGCAATGTCCTCACTAGACAAGTTCATTGTCTCTCCCTGGCTAGATCCAGACGTATCCTTGGCTCATTAGGGAGGATTGCCTAAACCTATTTCTGACCATTGCCCTATTCTTTGGAAGTTGAGGCTAATTGAGGAGGATCCAAACCCTTCCATTTCAAGTTAGCTTGGCTCAAATTCGGAAGGGTTTCGGTCCCTAGTTACTAATTGGTGGTCTTCTTTCATGTTGTAAGTAATGCGAGTTTTATTCTTTTTAAAAAGATGAAGCTATTGACGTCCAAATTAATGGCTTGGAAGCATGAAGATTTGACTCTCGAGAGCAAGAGATGGATGCTTCACTTGGGGAAATCCAGGCTTTGGACATTGAGGAAGCTAGCGTCCTTCGGAAGAAGAGATCCTAACTAAAGTTATCTTCTGATTACTCCTTTAGGGTTAAAGAGCTTAAGATAAATGATGCCAACTCTCAAGAGCGATATGGCTAAAAGACGATAACAAAAATACTAGATATTTCCATGGCATAGCCAGTGCCCAAGCTAGGGCCAATTGCTTCTCATCTCTTGTTTTTTTATGGTAAGAGGGTTTCTAATAAATAGTCCATCTTTAAGCCCATAGTTAATTTTATTCAAATTTGTTATTTGATGAGGGTAAGGGAAGGCCCTCCCTTGATAATCTGGATTTTGATTCTCTATCCCCAAAGGAAGCCTCTAGCCTTGAGTTACCTATTCGTTTGGAGGAAGTTAAAGTTGCTTGGGGTTTAGCGCAAGATGAATCCTCGGACCTAGATGGATTCCCCCTGGCTTTTTTTCTTTTCTTTTCTTTTTCTTTTTAATCCTTTTGGGAACCTATTCATAAGGATTTGTTTACCTTTGTGGTGGAATTCTTCGATTCAGCTCGGATCTCTTCTGATTTGAGTTGCAGTTTTCTCACCCTTATCTCCAAATACTTAGGTGCTAATGGCCTAAAATTTTTTAGGCCCATTAGCCTAATAGGGGGTCCTTATAAGATAGTTTCTAAAATCCTGAGCTAAAGGTTTAGGTTGATTTTACCTAAAGTGGTTTTGGCATTTCAAATCCTTGATAGCGCCCTCATTGCCCATGAGTGTCTAGATTCCTATCACAAATCGGGGAATAAAGGTGTTGTTTGTAAATTGGATCTAAAAAGGGTTTATGACCATGTCAACTAGGCTTTTCTGGACTATTTGTTGAGGAGGATGGGTTTTGAAGAAAAATGGAGACAGTGGGTCCATTGTTGCATCTCCTCGGCCTCCTTTTCTATCTTAATCAATGGGTCTCCTTTTGTTTTTTCAAGTCCTCTCGGGGCTTTCAGCAGTGGGACTCCCTTTCCCCCTTCCTCTTTGTGATTGTTTCTAAAGCTAGTAAACTGTTGTCTAGAGGGCAAGCGATGGGTTTATTCAAAGGCCAATTTCCAACATCAGATATCTCAACTGCAGTTTGCATAAAAATATTTTTTTTGCGGAGCTAAGGATTCTATGGTGTCCAATTTGAGAGCTTCGATCTACTGGTTTGAGATGGTTTCTAGGCTAAAAATTAATTTCTTCAAGTCCAAGATTCTCGGGATTCACACCTCTCCAGAAGAGCTGTTGTCTCTAGCTAAGATTTTCAGATGTGTTCTGGGGACCTTTCCTTCCTCCTACCTCAGTCTTCCTATACATTTTTCTTCCTATATATTTGAACAAACCTGCTGGTCATCTATGGGATAAAGTTGTGGAGAGAATGGAGCGGAAGCTTAACCCCTAGAAGAGTAGGTTACTCTCTTTCGTGGGTAGGCTAACCTTTATTAAATCTTATCTTTCCAATTTACCTCTCTACTTCTTGTCCTTATTTAGATGTCCCAAGGCGGTGCTCGAGCGTTTGATAGGCTCAGATGGGATTTTCTTTGGTGATGTGAGCCTCTAACGGTGAATTTCACCTCCTAAATTGGAAAATGTTTGTTGTCCTTTCAATGATGGGGGAACAGGGATCAGGAGGCTTGATCTTGTTAATTCTACTCTTTTGGGTAAAAGGGTCTGGAGATTAGTGCTAAGGATTCTAGTCTATTGTGCAGTATCATCGCTGCCAAGAATGGGCTAACCCCTATGGGGTGGTGGATTAAAGACTCCTCCTTTTATTGTGCCTTCTATATTTGGAAAGTGATCTATCGGATTGCCCCTGAGGTGCTTCATAGGGTCATGTTCGTTGTTGAGGAAGGATCTAAGATCAGGTTCTGGGAAGATATTTGGTGAGGGGATTCTCCATCCCGCTCGGACTTTCCGGACCTGACTACCCTCTACCCAATAGCAAACATCTCTATTGTTTGATTACTTCTCTCCCTTGAATGGAGCTAGTGTCTGGGGGGGGCCCTGTCATAGGAATCTCATAGATTCTGAATTCAATAGTTATTTATCCTTTTATCTTGGTTACAGGGTTTCTCAATCTTGCCGGAAGTAAAGGACTCGCCAGTTTGGAAGTTCGGGAAGTCTGGAAGGTTCTCGGTCCACTCTTTTTTAGTCTGTCTAATTTAG